>BGPR01011995.1:0-46523 GCA_013235015.1 Araneus ventricosus
TTTATTGATTTCATTGATCAGCAGCGAATGGGCGAAATCACAATAGCTCTCAAATATATCAATTCTAATCAACTTAAAGAGATACAAGATATGCCAAATGAACGACTGGGACTTGGTTGAATTTCTTCAATGAAAGCAAATTGAGCGAATTGAGAACCGCCACGAAGCCTCAGAAAGAAAATGGACTAAGAACAGGATGATTTATCAGAGCACCTAGAATCCAGAAAACAAATGTCACAATTTGAGTCCAAAAAAAGATTACAAAAAATAGTGGTTTTTGAAATTGTTTCAAAGGTTGAACTGCTCTATCTGTATTTAAAGAACAAGGTAAAAAGCATGTGGTATTATTTAAAAAAATTACCGAATTCTAAAAATTCATGCTGCCATTATAGTAGATATTAACCTATAATCTCTAAAATTTTGTAGGCAGTGTTATTATAAAAATAGTAACTGTTAAGTACTTTATCAAACTGAGCAAAATAAAATCGAGGATTTTTTATTAATTTTAATTCATTCATCCTTTTAGGTCCATCTTTTCACAACTCTCTTCTTCCATTGAGGCGACAGAAGATATATCAATCCAGATATATTAGATTCTCAAATACATTTCACCAAGGAGTCTTCAGAATTTTTTCTCACTCACCGAAAAAAAAGATCTAAGAAACTTATCTTTTCACAGCTCATAATATTATTGTTGCTTTGTATATTTAAGATCAGCCACTATGTCTTTGTTATAACTATGCTAAGTACTTGTCTTGCGAAAACCATAGTTCAGTTTGAAGTATGTATAAAATAAAAATTGTATAAAATTAATAATTGTGTTATTTATATGAGTCACATTTTCATTTAAAACTGTATTTTGAGTTGAAATCAGAAATTTAAATAGCTGAAGATTAACTTTTACTACTGCAAACCGACGCTCCTTTTCAATGATTTACGAATTGTTCTTACTTAGCAACGCTGAAATCTTCTGTTTCCACAGCACACTGCATCACAATTTGTTTAGAAAATCTCTTACCTTTAAATGAATCTCTAGCACCATCCAAACGAATTAACCAAGTAAGATATCATAATTCATTGAAAGGAATTGTGACGAGTAAATATTTGAGCTTTCTAGTACCACCTAAGTTATTCTCTTATCTGATTAGAATACATAAGCTTGAAACACACACATAGATTCTGAATTTGAGAATTTTTACCCCATCTCGCATCCCTTTATTTGTTCCTCCTCGGCTGGAAACCAAGCAACGTGGATGCACATCATTGAGTTGAGTAAAATATCTAAAATGAATCGATGAACTATTAAAATTTGAGTACCTTTCTTTTCCGCCAGAGAAGGAATTGAAAAGTGTTTTTCTGGGTCGTAATTTTGCCAAGAAATTGTCACGACCTGACTGTGGTTAAAGTATACAAAAAGCCAACCACAACCATTCTTTCTTTCTAAGAACAAATAAATAAAATTTGAATAGAGACAGACATCATCAAATGAAAAATTGTAGAAGATTAGAAAACAAAACTTTTTAAAATACTTTTAAAACAGTTTTCAACCTCAACTGAAAAAGTAGTTTTCGTTTAACATCCAGACAGCATCCTCCTACAGTGATAAAATCTGCACAGCAAAGGATATTTAATCTGCTCAATTTTTTTACTACAATGACACGAAATCTAGACCAATTTCTGGTTTCAATTAAATGCTCTAAAGTTTCTACTTTTCACCACAACGTGAAAATTTGGAGTCTTTAAAAAAAAGCAAACAGTGACTAATATCTCCCAAAAAATTCCACATGAATGCAGTAGGATTTGGTTTATGTAGAAGATACCAATATTTCCATAGGAGAATCCTGCTCAAAAGTGATGGTCGAAACACACTTTTCTGGGAGCATTCATCTTTCCCGTCATCACAATCGCATACTCCCACAATATCCTCATTTCTTAAGTGGAAATCGGAAAACTCTTCTTGTTAGGCATTGAATAATGGGGAACACTTTGCAGAAATCCCTGATGGCCAACTAAAAAGACTGATTGACAATGGTTTCATATGAAATATTTATAGATGTCGACATGTCATCAATGCACCTACCTCTAATAATATCCTCACTTTCAGAACAAATTAGCAAAAAAACTTTCTCCATTGTACATTCAATAGGGAAAACGGCAGAAATCCTCTGAACACCATCCACCAGACTGATTTCGAGAATTCTTATTTGTTAGTTTTAAAATATTAAGACATCTGATATGTCATCTTGTCTTTACTTCCACAATTCCTTAATTTTCGAGAGAAGAGCAAAAAATAACCTGAATATACTAGACAATTATTATGTGTAGTCATGGTTCTTGTCTTCTTTAAAATCAAAAAATTCTAGATGAATTCGTAAATTTATTTATATGTCACTTCTTTCTTCAAACAACTAAATTAACCAGAATGCTCAAGAGCTTGAAATATTTTCATTTATGAAGTACTAGTATCATTGCACTTAATAGTAGTTAATACAGTCATTTTGTTAAGACACCTTTTATAATTATTTTTTATATCATTTATTAACAAATACCTAAAATGAACTAAGGGCCTTTATCAGATGCTAATAAAGCTTCATGCCAACCCCAGTGAGATCATTGCTTCTACAGGTTCCTCCAGGTTGCCATAGATAACTCCTCTGCCTGCCTCTGCCTGCTGCCAAGTGAATACTATATGTATATTCTTAATTATTGCAAAATCTCTCTCTCTCTTTCTCTCTCTCTGAGAGGAATAGAGAGAGAGTATATATAGTATTACATATATATATACATATATATATTATATATATATATATATATATATTATATATATATAATCTTTGGTATATAGTATATTTTAACTGCCTTATTTGATTTTTGTTTTAAATTATGGTTAAATTTTAGCCTGAAAAAAAGACATATTTTTTCTTCAAACAGACTATGAAGTGTATAACAAACAAAATACATAACAGTTTGTATAATTAAAACAACATAATTCATTCTAAAATCTTAATTCTAAAAAAACAAACTTGATTGAACATCATGAATAAAAAGGATTAAATGACATCTTAGCACTCATGTACATAAAAGATAATATAATTAATAAAGAAAATCATTATAGGTTGCTTGTTTTCACCGCTTTCACCTGAGACCGTTAGGTTAGCTTTAAATCTTTTTTTAGCCCTGAAACTTATTTGCAAGATAGTGTCTGAATTTAAACTAGTATTTATAGGCACTAAAGAAGAGAAATGGAATAATTCTCCAGTTCTAGTCGTATAAACCGTTATGCAGGCATTGCAAAAAAAAAATTTTGAATAAAATGTTATTCTACTGCACCCTGAACCAGGTGGCGCCATCTGCTCATGAATCTTACAAGAAATTACAGCAAAATTACTTTCTACATTAATGAATTCCAACTAAAAATTAAAAATAAAAAAATAAATTAAAATAAAAAATTGGCTCTTTTAGCACATTAAATTGAAAGAAAGTGTTTTTTAAAAAAGCATTGTTCTTTTTCTTTAATTTAAAACACTTGAGAGAGAGAGGGAACTACATCAGATATTTTAAATGACAATATACCTATGTTTGAAAAGGAATAAAATCTAGTAAAAAAATTTTCCTGCCTAGGTAAAATGAATAAAATTCTAGTAAAAAAATTATTTTCATAAAGTTTTATTTTGTAAAATTAATAAAAAATCTAGTAAAAAAATCTATTTTCAATAAGTTTTATTAAAAATATTTTTCCTGGAAACCAGGATCATCTTGAAAAATTTAGTCATACAAAGAGGATGGAGAAAAGCATTTAGGATATGCAAGAAACTATGCAAAGACGTAACTAAAGTTTTAATTTCCAAAGATTTTAAAAAATAAAAAATTGATATGTGATACTAAATGAGGAGATAATTACGAGAGAGGCAGGAGACAGTAATAATGGAGGAAAGCAGTTTGAGAAAAAATACATTCTAAACTGATCCATACATCAGAATTTTAAGGCAATGTTTCTTTCTTTCATTTACGTACATCGCAACACGCACCAGCTTTAAAACAGGATTTTCTTATTTTCTTTGACTGTCTTTATTCAGTAGTAAAATCGTGATTATTCACTTAGACTGGGGGAATGCTCACAAAGTTTATTTGCAAGTTTTTGATCCAACATTTTTTTTAAAATCCAGTTTGCTGATTGGGTTATTTTCACTTTGACTGAAATAAGCTTTTCTAGTTCTCTTTAAACGTGATTCCTTCATTCTAATTGATCTCTTCTGGAATCATAATATCCAAAGTCATTGTATCGCAAAATAAAAATCATACGTCTAAACTCATTTTTTTTGAGAAAAGTTATTCCAAATTTAGTTATCTATCTATCTTGCTACTGCAAATGAATATAGTAAATGGTACAGGTATTTCTTTATGAAACTTATGCCTACTACAAGGATTATTGAGATTTTAAAAATTTTAAGTAATGTTGTCAACAAAGAATCGGAAATCTACTGGCGGATTTTTTTATATCTGTTCCATCGAAATTACTGCAGTATTTAAAACTGAAAGTAGTATTGGTGCTTCTGAAATCCTTGAGGTGGAAGGAGGCGGATGAGCAAAAGGGTGCTGGCTATGAACCCGTCGAGATGGCTAGGTGATTTATTAAAATAAGTAGTTTGATCAGTGACTTGAGCTGCACTGCCAGTACCCCTTGCCATGCCCGCTCGTTACCCAGTTGATTCATGACTTGCCCAAATCCAATGCACCAAAATGAATCATCTGAGCTTTATGGTTGAAATCTTCTTTCTACTAGAGAATTAAAGCCATCGGGATTAATTGGAAATCCAAAATAACTCAATTTCATCAAATTGCACCTGTGGGTATTCAAAAGTCTCTTTTACAGTGAAGAATCTCTGCCATCGAAACTGCACCCCACTAATAGTTCTAATCTCTTGTTTTATTTTCAAATCTGACTACCAAATAAAAAAATGGCAAAATGCCTAACCCCACCTCTAGCCTTAATAGGGACATTCTGTCCTGCCTTAGCATTGGGGACGCTGCCTGGAGCAATAGCTGCAATGAGCAGGACCCAGGTGTGGTTATCTCCGCCGCAGCCTGATCTCTCACTAGATACTGAAGAATTCCGACCCCACTATTAGCAAACTGAACCACTGCAGAGCCTTTATACCTCATAGTAATTTCAGTGGCGTCGGTTGATATAATTACAAGACAAAACGCTATTCTTATACTTAACTTGAAAAATTATTACATCAGGAACATACTGATTTGTTGTGGCAACATCTGTTTGTAGCGCAACAGGATAGGATGGTTTTCTCTGGTTTGATCGAGTAGAACTGAACTGCGGTCAAATCTGACGAGATAACAGCCAAGATACGGGTACCTTTCCTTGTTTAAGGATTCTTTCATCCAGGGCCGGCTGGGAGTGATTGGTGCAAATTGCGCGACCGCACCAGACTTCGCATTTTCTAGTAATGGCCCTGTCAAATGACTGAAGATTTTAAAATAAAATGGTCAATTTTATTTTAATCCATATACGTACATTTGAATATAATCAACTGAGATATGAGCACATTACGCTGATTCAAATCAAAGGTATGTTGGGTCTTTAACTTATACAGCCAAAGAGAGTAAGAAAATAAAAACGAATGTTTCATTTGTGTTTTGCAACGATGATAAAAGACATCTATGTTTCAAGGGGAAATAAATTAAATATCTGCATTTAAAGGAAGACAAATGTTTAATTTATAACATAATAATTCAGCAGGAAAATTATTAAACAATGAATATTTCTTTTGTTGTTTGTTGGGGAATGATACATTTGAAAATTAATCTTAATTTTTTTTATATGATGCAAAATAATTTCTGAACAGATTAGAGACTGAGATGCCGGAAGAAAATTAAATGTGTGATCTAGATTGATGATAATAGATGTGTGAGCATAAGGGAAAGATTGAAGAGTTTAAATCTCAAAGCAAGAAGAAATTGTTTTAGTCGTTATTTGTAAATAAAAAGTGTAGTAAAAGAGCGAAAATGTCTATCTTCTCTAGATACTGGAATACACCTGAAATATATTGATGAGGAGGCTTGGAGAACTGCTCACTTGAGCAGTCATGAATTCTCGAAAGATTTGAAATGACAGATATTGGCGAAATAAAGAACATTGATGAAGAAAGCGCCATGAAATGGGAGCGCTGAATATGATAATCAATGAAAGAAAGAAAGATAGAAAATGAAATTGTAGAAGGAATGGCAAAGAAGAAATTGCTGAACCAAAGACACCAGAAGAAATTGAACAAATGTAAACAGAATGCGAAGAACTAAAGTTGAGGAAGAAGATAAGGACTGGAAGCTTGTTGATTGAAATGGAATCGAGCCGCGTAAAATAAGCCTGGAGCATAAGGTAGGTCTTTCTAAAATTCAAATTGGTTCTCAATCAAAACGTAAAACAGTACACAACTTACACCAAAAGTTAGAGATTCACTAATTATTTGAAAAATCAATCGACGAAAGCAGATATGTTTATATTTAACTATGTTTGAACGTCAAACTGAAATATTAGAAAACACTTGGGTAATTTATCTGTTTATTGATACTGCAAGGACGCTGCGCAGTTAATCGCCAGAAACTAGATGAGATTGCAAACTGATTATAATGAAGTTAAAGATAATAGAAACGGTATAAGTTTAACGCTAGAAAATTTCGCCAAAAGCTCTTATGCATACAAGAATTTAGACACCCGGAAAAATCTTCTTTGGTCAGAATTAAGAAAGTTTTAACGAAATGGGTAAATGGAGTTAAAGGCAGATATTTTGAAAAAGCTAAGGATCGCATTTGTAACGGATCAGATACAAAACGTAAAAAAGTGTCCTACAAAACATCACTTCATAGATGACTTGTTCTGGCTGAATCTCCACGGTAGATAATGCATTAGGAAAATTGAGGTATTAATTTGCGATACCTTGAGGCTTCCTCATAGTGTATAAACAACCGCGAAGGAAGGAAGAATATTGACAAACGGAACTCTTTAAAGATGATCCCGCCATTACAACCAATGGAAGAAAAGTAATGCATGAGAAACACATAATGGAGAGGGTGAACCAAAATGCTTTCTACAACTGTTCTGAATACTACATTTCATGAACCAATGCTGCCAAAAATCCAGTTTTGTATAATGCCGAGGAATGTAATGAAACAGGCCAGAAGCTATAAACTGTGTCGCCAAGAAACGAATTTATCTAAGGACAGCTATTTGTGGTTTTATTATGAATTTGGGAAGAGAGCATCATTTTGAAGAGCTGAAATTAACTGTGATGAACGTGTTTTAAATTGATATGGTTGAAGTTCGGTCTCGTCTCTAAAGATTTAAATTACCAGAAACTAAACTAAAACTGAACAAATAACAATAAAATATACGGTTTTAAAATCAAAAGATGCCTGCATTAACGTCTATTGAAGAATGAAAGTTGATAAATACAGGCTGATAATGTAAAGGACAAAACACAAGAAGAGTTAAATTTTATTCTTGACGACGCGCACCACAAGGATGATCTATCAATGGATTGACATGGCTGATCTTTCTCATATTGCTATACAAAATGGGAAAAGAGTTATTGGGAAGATGAATCTGTCTAGAAATCTTTTCTGAGCAGTTTGAAAGTAAATCGAGTTTGTTCTTAGGCAAGATTTTCTAAACATCTCTGAAGTAGGAGAACGAAAGTTTATATAAAATGTAAGTGTATTTAAAAATTTGAGGCCGACAAATCGCTGGGACTTCAAATTTATTTATCGTTATAACATACTGATGTAAGGGTACAGTTTGATACAGCCATTTTACTCGATTTGGGAAAAAAGGAGAAGAGGGAGGACGAGACATATGAAAACAGATTGAATGAAGCAGTTGTGTCAGATACCATGTAATGGTTGTGTTCAATGTTCTAATTAATGCTTGTTTACTCTAAAGAAGCATTGTAGAACGTCAATCATAGTTTACAGACTAGAAATAGCGCAAATAAATTCCTGCCAGTAAGATATTCTATGAAAAAAACACTAATCATCATAAAAGACATCTTTCGTCTTGAATGCAGAGGAAATATAACAAACTTGAGCAGTGCTAAATATATGAGGGAAAATTTTGAGACGATGCAATTTTTGCTGTATTGAATACTAGAATGAAAATTGACCATAAAGATTGCGGTTTTAAAGAGATCAACCAAGAATTGAAAAAAAGGCCAATAGCAATGATCCTAGTAAATGGCCGGAATTATAATTGAGAAATTAGAATGCATAATAATTCAAAAAAATGGTGACATGACAAAATTGCTTTCTGATTAATAAAACTAGTAGAAGTTTTTCTGAATTATTTAAGAAAAGTAAAGAAATGAGGAACATCAAGAACGCAGATGGGATGGTTACTTTTCAGAAGTCCTAAATACTAATTTCTTTTAGGTTTGTTCTGATTTCTAATGATTGAATCTTCATTCATGATCGATTGCAAAAGTCGGTGATAATCATAATTTAAAAAAAGAATTCCAAACGTAAACACCAGACAGAGAACAAGTGTAATGACTAAAACTAATATTACTGCAAAAGAGTGTCATGAAACTGAATAGTAATTTATTTTGAGATATTTGTATACACTTGGTGCACTCTAAGGCCACAGCGATGCCTACAAACCCAGCGAAGGGGGGAATTTCAGATTCTAGAATTACTGCAGATTTCTCACCCAATCATGAACAAGTTAATTTGATTGTTGTAGAAATCAGCATCGTGTTCTTGCTTATCTGTGGAACACAAGACGAACTGATTTCTGCTCTGATAAAAAAAAATAGAAAGTAAAACATATTTAAAATGAAACAGTTTAAATATTTCTGCAGAATTTATTAGATTGCACTCTAGATTAATGAAGAACAATTATCTATATTTTAAGATATAAGTAATGAAGACTTGGAAAAGAGAAATATAGCAGCAAGAACGATATATATTTAAACTGTAAAATATATCGATAGAAAAAGGTTATCGAAGTTAAAATTAGCCTATCAGAAAAGAGGGAATATATTTAGAACTAGAGCAAGACCAGTGGTATTATAACTAGGATTTGCATTGTACTTCGATTTCAAGCCTACGCTTGAATCAATGTCCGGTTCTTAAAATGTCTGTTGGATTGAAAGCAGTGAGTGGGAAGAAAATATTTGTATTAATAGAGATGCGCTTTTCAATAAAGTTTACCCTAATCAGTTTGATCAGAAAGAAAACTACTTGTTTACATCCATTACAATGGAAAAGTGACCGCAATGTCTTAAACCAACGAGAAAATAAGTTTTAAAGTTTTGTTTTAATTTTTTCATTATTGTAGCTTTGAATATAAACATTACTAAAAAATTACATTCTTTTGGGTAATTCTGGATTGTCTAAATTTTTACTCTAAAAAAAAATCTAGTGAGGAAGGGGGCTGTCATATTTGGATTTTAGAATTTATACCATATTTTACAACAACAGAAGGACTGATTAAACCAAAAATGGTATTTTCATCCAGCAATATATATACTATGAGAGGTTTGTAAGAAGGTTTTGAAAAGCCCTTATCTTGCAAAGAATCTAAACCTCACATATAATGCAGAGCCTGAATTTATGTCAGTTGTTCTAGATATTTCCAAAACCTTTCTTCTTCTGTTATCATTTTTTATTGACTGAAAAGAAAGCACATAATAATATTTTAAAGTCTATAATAAAATGGGATGATATTTAAAATGGGCCATTTTCACTTCATGATATTCCATTCCAAAACCACTGAAAAGATTGGGAACGTAGCTTCAAAAGGTGAGTTTGAAAATTCTTTTGCGAATATATTGAAGATGAAAAGAAACTGTAAACTAATAAATTGGAAAATTAAACCCTCTTTTTTTTTTAATTTTATTAAGTGTTATTTGATTTAGAGATGAAATGAAGTAACACAGAGCCATATTTCAAAATTTAAATAGGAGATCTGCCACCCCAAAGAGAAAAGTCTTTGAAAATTTTTTTAGTATCAAGTACATTTGGGATTCTTTCATCTTTCTGGCACAATCTGCACAAAATAGTAAGAGTTATTAAAAAGTACCACCCGACCAAAATAGTAGAATCCAGTAGAAAAAAATCAATATTTTTATTATTTTATTTAATAAATTTATCGTTTATTTCTATATCTCTATACTAAATTTGGTAATATTTTCTAAATATAATTTAGTAGAAACATTTTAAGTAGATATTGAAATCACTCACAGATAAGTGGAACACTAGGAATTTTAATTAGATGATATTCACCAACTGTCTAGAAAAACATAGACTTAAATTCAACTCAAAGATGTTCAAATTAATGACTTTTGAGAAATGAAACCTGTCGTTGTTTTCCAGCAACATTGTCACAAATATTTGTAATTAATTATCTGAAACTGTAGCCCTAGATTGTGAATGTTTTGAAATAGTATTATCTCCACTACGACTATCGGACGCCAAAAATTTTTCTTTTCTCGTGCATCTGTAAAAATAATGATTTTTTCTACTATATTTTAATTGTTCTTTTATAAATCATATTTTAACTGCTCTTCAAAATTCTTTCACAGAATTTTATATAATTAATTTGTTTATCATTTTCATTCCAATCTCAATACACCAGTGTGTAATAAATAGTAAAATGCAAATAAATTATTTTGTTTACAGTCCCAGTCAAGGCCCGCAAATTCAATTTCTTTGGGTGCTCAGGCTCCTAGTCTTTTGCCCTAAATTCCGATTCTTTATCCACATTACCGTTCAATGTATCGGCCCCTGATGGCTGGATCGATTTACAATATACTATGCACGCTCCAGGCCATGATCTTGGGAACTGTCAGTGCCGATGTAGTCCTCAGATCTTGAAGCTGATATCTATGTACCAAACGCGAGGACCAGCAATATAATTACACCTTAGAAATTCTGCTTATTTTTTTCTATAATGCTGGACCTCGACTGAGGCGACTCTACCCCCCGCCAAAAGCACTCATCTCGAATCTTCACCCAGTAAACCATCTCCGTAACAAAGAGGGGAGGTGGAAAGGAAATGAAACCAGTTCTTAGAGTTTATCGAACAGCAGTTTATACTGGCTCTTTCCTTCCAAAATACTGAAATCAGAAATGGTTTAATAGATTTTTTTGATATCATTCTCCACCATACGTAAAACCTCATGAAGTCAAGAAATAAGGTTGAATACCAGGGAACCAGAATTGTGTATAGCTCATGTCAGCAACTGCCATGGAATTAAAATGGAATTTGGCTTAACCCTAGTTCTCAGTACAATGGTGCGGGTAACTGTAAACTAAATATCGGACAACCTTTTGATTAAAATATCGTTCCAGCATTTACCAAACCGAAAAAAAGTACCAGTTTGTCAAACGATCCAGGACCAGAACAAATATATTCCCACTTTGGCTCTACCATTATATTTTATCGGTTCTGCATGGTAGCTGACAAGGCGTTTGCACCTCCAAAGTTACCAGATATCTACAAAGCTTCAGCACAAACAGATCGTGAAAACAGACACAAAATAAAAAACAGATCAAAGAAGACGAGCATTTAAAACGAGCTTGAGGATACCAGATGCAAGTAGTTATTTGTGGCAAAATCATTTGAAATATCCAAAATATTTCTATGAAATGATTTTATTGCACCGAAAAGGAAAAGAAAGGTTCTAGAAATGCAAATAAAGATTTCAAAGTTCCACAAAAAATTATATAAGGAACAGAGGAACATTGATATGTCTTTTGGAAAGTTAAAAACATCTGCCTAAATTGTTAATTGAATGAATATAATTATTTTATACAATTAATTCATAGAGATTTCTATTGAATTGGTACTATTTCATATATATACAATACTAATAATTTTTCTCTAAAACTGATTACTATATCAATCTGTCTCAGGTTTAAGGGCAAAGAAGGATTGCTTACGGAAAATATAGAAAAATAATCACATTTGAATGTGGACTAAAAGCCAAAATTTGTTTTATCAATGTTACACCCAAACAATGTCGCAAAATTTTTGCGCTACTAAACTTTTACCTATAATCAAAATCTAAAATTAATTAATGAGACTGATAAAACAAAATACTGCCTTGGAAATAATTGACTACAAATAAGGTGAGAATGGGTGTGGGGTTTAAAATAATTTGAGGAGGAAAAGGCGAAGCCTTTTGAAAATCTTAATTAATCTAAAAATTTATAAATTTTGATGACTTACTAAAGAATAGTAGAACAGCAAATACTTACACCGAAATGCAAAAAATAACTATTGATATTACCTAGCCTACTAATTTTTTCAAATTTCTGTAGTTCCATAAAAAATATTTTAAACTAACAGCAAATTAAACACTTTTTCTATTTCTTGCAAATTCAGAGACGCTCATTTAACAAATAATTAATTGGTTCGTCGAGTAGTTCATTTAATTTTTTTTTCTATTCTGAAGACGATTTTCCAGCATGAAACAATACTGTCAAAAAAATAATTTATCTTCCCAAATAATGAATAGCATCGGGAGGCATTATATATCAAAAAATAATTTCAAGCACCCACTGAAAAAACGAAAAGCATATTTAGATGATATTAATTAAAGCCTATCCACTTTTTTCTCACTTTGGGAGAATCAATCATAAAATATTTTGTGAAACTTAATTTATAAAAATACTTTCATTTTGTAATGAATTAATTCGTAAATACCATTTTTCTTGCAAAAAGAAATTCAAAACTGTTTTACTGCTGTTTTAAACCACAATTATTTGAAGGTTTTTCCAGATAGTTCATTCTAATTTTTTTCATTCTGAAATCGATTTTGCAAAGATTTGCCGTTGAGGTATTCTTTATACACAGAAGACGTAATATCAATGAACCCTGAGCCATGCATCAATCTGCCCCAAAGAACTTTTTTTAATATGCTATGGAAAGAATTGTATTAAATGTTAAAAAAATAACAAATTTTAGGAAGTCTGAAAAATATTTTTTTTCTATCTTTGGAGTAGATTCCCTGGCAGGAAAACGTAACAAGTTAAAGAAATCACACAAAGCTTACTTAGAGTAAAATTCACTTAGACGAGCAGATTAACGATTTTATTTATTTATAAATTAACTTTTGACTAAATATGGCCGAAAAATATGCCCCCCTATGCTAGGGGTTACAGTTGCATATATGTTAGGGTCATTCCAATCATGAAAATTTATCAATCATGAAACTTTATCCAATCATGCCAATATCCAATTTTTTCCAATCATGAAACTTTATCAATGTTCCCGTGTATCAATCTACTCCAACTCCCTCTACATTGGTTTAAGACCTTAAAATTCACCGTTTGTATGTCAAGTCTTTCTTGAATTCACTTTTAATTAATTTTGATTTTTCCTTAGCTTTTAATATTTTTCTTGATAATTTTGATTTTGGTTGTACTTGTCATCTTGATTTCTTAATTCTCTCAAAATGAATTTCAATGTAGTTTTTAAAAAATAATTTCGGGTTCAAGTTTTATATTACGATAGTTAAACGAGGTATCAGCCCCATATCGCCTGAGTTGAATAACAAAACTGCTATCTTAGTACCTAATAACAGTGTTTGGAGTTGAACGAAATTTTCTTCAGATAAAATAATACATAGAACTTAATTAAGTAGATAAACATTTGGGAGATACGCCTAAAATAATAATAAATAATTAAAAAAAACTTAATCCTATATTCAATTAATAAATTGTACATTCACATTGTTTAAGAGTAAACATACAGCTGTTTAGACGCATTGTTTACAATTCTAAATCTTAGTATCTGTTTCAAAAACTTCACTTCTGGTTTATAATTTGGGCAATAACTTTGCTTGTAACTAACGTAGAAACAAAAGTAAAGCATTTTTAGAAACCTGAATGTATTAACTAAAATAGAAAAAAATTTAAAAAATTTTCACGAAAACGGTGATTTTAGAGTGACTGATAAAGGATTCTTTACTTTTTTCTTGTTTCATAGGTCATCTAAACTTCCATAATAACCCACTAGAGGTCACCACCAAAAGGATTTCTTGGTAATGTTTACTGGCGCCACAGCCATGTACGAAAAACTCAATTGAATCGATTTTATAGGGTGAGGAGTCGGCCATTGTTAGCCGCAATGGAAATGAATTAAAAGAGGTTTTGGTTATTTAAGTTTAAGCGGAAAAGCATCGTATTTAAAGCTTTTTTAAAAAATTATTAGTATACTGATTTGTAGCATTTTCGTAAGTCTGCTTTGATTCTGATGACTATTTGAATGAAAGAAAAAAAAATAACTAGAGATATAACGTGTTATATCTTACACACATAAATTATTTTCTGAGGCAGTATTATTTAATTTTTCCGGTCTCTTTAAAAATGTTGAATTTTGAGTAAATTATTTGTTACTTTGTTAAAATCCTAAACATTGATTTGGAATGCAAAGTTTATTGAAAAAACAAATTTTGTTTTGATCCCACACCTATTAATCATCATTATTTTCGATATTTCCGTTTGTATCAATGTACCCCTAGTATGGGGCAGATTTATGCAAATCCATTTTTAGGAAAAAGTTGTAATAAGTATTTTATTATGTCATAAATGACCATAATTCGACTGAAATCCTATATCAGATTAAAAAATGTATAAAAATAAGGTGTTAGATCTAAATATTACCGTTGGTAAAATCGTATATTAGCTTTCAAAAAAGAAGTGTATCAATGTCCCCCTAGGAGAATGTTCTCCCTACTCAGATAAATAAAAACATTAATTTATGCGTTTGCTTTGAAGAAAACGAAATTTTCCGTTAAAGGACGCATAATAATTGGTGCTGTGTTGAAGATTACTTATCATGACAATTGAAAACGGGTTTAGTTTTTGTCACATAATTTTTCATGATTTTGTCTGTTCTTTAGTATTTTTATCATTTATTTTCTGTGGGAAAAAAGTAGTAAAGTTAAATAGATTTTTCAATTTCGAAGAGCTTCTTAAAACAAATTAAGGGAAAAGAAGAAAGCTTAAACTTTCCGAAATATAATCAAAGTCAGAAGAAATGTACGGTGAGAAACGATAGTGAAAAATTATATGCGTACTTAGTGCTGAAAAATTCAATTTTTGCCACAATTTTTTCCATGTTCAAACAGTTTTTCGAAAATAATGTATAAATTTGAAAAAACATGAAAAACATATAAAATGGAAAAGTTATTACTTTTAATGTTTTGCTATCGTACTGAAATTTATTTATATTTTTATCCTATTTATTTATATTTTAATTTCGCAATTTGGAATCGAGTTACCAAATCAAACGGTTTTGTGGAACTACCGTGTCGCCACCTATTGGAAGAAAAATTTAAAACACATTTGTTTCAGCATATTTTATTTTCCGAGATGCATATCGTTAAAACCGTTGAAATATTAATATTCAAACAGTATCAATAGAATTTTTACCGTTCCTTTTATGTTTTTTGCAGCAGAAATTTGAATTTTTGAGAATCAAGATTTCTTTTTTTAGTGTAATTCATATGGGAACTATATGTGTAAGTGTTTATTATTATTATTTACCGCCTAAAGTATTGCCATCTATTATAATGAAACGGTACTAAGAGATGGTTCGAGAATTTCAAAGAGAAGACATGTAAGAATTTCAAATAATTTTCTTTGTATGAAAGTAATAAATTACTCTTTTATGCGGTTTTATTTACAGATAAAGCTTACTCGCAAATATACTTCAACAATAGATAGTCTTTTCAGTCATAGATAAAGATGCGAGATTTCATTTTTGAGATATTTATTTACTACTGAACTTGAGCTACTCCTCATTCTCCACACATCTACAACACGAGGTTTATAGAAGTATACAATGAGGGACCCAAATTTTCGGAACACCCCGATTCGTACTTCTCTCTCTGGCTTTGATGACAGCTGATAATTTTCTTGGTATAGACTCTAGAAAGTGTTAAACTTTGACTCGCTGCTGAAAGCTTTGAGGAAGAATCATGCTAACAAAATGGCAATTCTTCATTCCCTCAGATTAAATGGTGGTTTTTCGGAGCTGTGAACAGATCTTCCTAAATCAATCCTACCATCAGCATTGTGAAAATAAATCTGGACTAAAAACCTTTTTTTTCTCATTAAACTTTTGAAGGGTGGTGACTCCACCTCAAAACCACCTTCTTACGAGCTTTTTTTTTTTATCCAATCGGTAGTCTTCTGATAATTTATTAGAAAGAATGCGTTTTCAGTATCTAATAAAGAAAATAGATGGCAGAGCCAATTCTATTTTTTTCCTAATGGATTATACAGTCATTAACATTGTTTTCAAGAAATAAAATAATCTGTTTGTGCCCTTGAAAGGGATAAATAAATGTCCAATGCCGGTGTTCTTTAGCCTACAAAAGCCGTTTTCTTCGGTTTTGCAGAGAAATCAAAGGATCTCTTATTGTCCACCTGCTACTAAAGTCGATTCTTTGTAAGGTATATCTTGTAGAGACCGTGGATATACTTTATGATGATTCTTAGTTGTTCTGCGCTGCTGTTTGCTGCATTGTAGCTCTTCTGTTATTGCACACAATGCGCATATTCATTTGAATCCTCTTCCATTTATAAGCGGTGTATGCTTACTGCTTTGCTTTTTGTTCAAGAACTTTTTTGACTTAGCTGCCATTCTTTGAAGATTCGAAGACCTTTTGTGTAAGTAAATGCAAAAAGATTAGCAATTGCGAAGAAAATTTGAACCAGCCCTTCTAGCACTCAAAGTCATGCCCTGCTCCAAATTACTCAAATCAAACCCATAAACAGGCAACTTACAATGTTTACTGGTGCTCCTGACTAGAATAAAACTTTTATTAAGTGAATCCAGTTGATCTCTGAAGAGCACATTGAGTTGCTTGCCACAATAGGAACAGTGGCTAATTTCTTAAAAAGTTTTTGACATGCATAAAGGCCTTAGAATAATCAAAACCATAGTATTCCCTTTATTGCAATTCTCGTTTCACCAGTGATCCTTCAAAAATCTCAAGGCCGCGGTGGCCTAATGGTAAGGTCTGGACTTTGGGGCCGGAGGGTTTCAGGTTCGAAACCCCATTCCGTTGAAGCTTCGCCGTGTATGGGGCCTGTTGCACGCTAAATGATCCGTATTGGCCAAGCTCTGTCCCTTTACTTGGAGAGGGGGCGCCAGCTTAGGTGTCGGCCTCGTCATCTGACTGTGGTTCAAAATTCCGAGGACCGCCCCAAATTAACCCTCGTGTTGCTTCAAAGCGGAACGTTAATAAAAACTAAACAAAATCTTCAAATCTTCTGAATGCCCTATTAACTTTCATATTTTCCAAAGACTCTTTGTAGTTTTAACACAAATGGAGATTAGATTTGGTTTGAAATATTATTTCACATGGGGTTGTTTGTAATGTTTACATATCAGCACTCCGTCACTACTTCTACTTTAAATTTCTCCGAATCAGTGGAAGTAACTGAAAGGCAGCCATTTAAGAACATATAGCCTTTCTGTTGTTAACTCAAACTTACATTTTTTTAAAAGCTACGAATAAAAGAATAAATAAAGCAAGCTATTGTTTAGCAACGGATTCGGAAAAACTCCGCGTTTTTGCGCATGCGTCGGGCGGAGCTATTTTCATCAAAATAGGGGGAAAGTGAAGAATGAACGGGTGATATTTACATTTTACTGAGCGTGATCTAACATAGAACTCCGGAAATATGCTCATATGACTCATTGCTGGACACCCCTTTAAGGTGTAAAATCGTCCAAAATTGGTAGTCTCGGAAAACGTTGCTGAACTATAGAATCTAGTATGAAAAATATTTGTTGAAACTAATAATGCGCATTTCTAAGTCTCTTTAAATACCCACTTCCTGTATGAAAAAAATCATTTCCGGTTTAATAATTATATTATAACATTGCTTTTAGCTATCGTAAAAACAAAAAATTAAGTATTTTTGGAATCATTAAAGTATGATCATTAAAATGAACAAACAAAATAATTTTCAAGAATTTTCACCGAAACGTGGATTTTGGTTAGCCGCATCCCTTAACCCTTTCAAGTTCACTACATCTTTCGTTTCGAAAATTACTAAATTTATTTCAAAAATAAGTATTGGACATATAGATGATCATAAATACGTAAAGGAAACAAACTTAGCATTTTTGTTTTCAAGAAATTTGTTTTTTCAGAGTGAATCCAATAAACGGTAACTGGCTAGTTTTCCTCCGAATAAATTATTATCGTAATGCAATTTTAATTATATATTTAATTTATATGTATACGTGAGTATTCAGGATATTCAACCTTCATTAAATTCAATATTACTTTCGAAGATTCAATTTAAAAAAATATAAATTTGGGCAAGAACCCTCATCATTTTGTTTCTCTTAGAGATCAAAAGCAATATTGCAATACCGATATATTTGTGAATATTCGGTATTGAACTGGAATTTTTATATAAGTTGGTCTATATATCTGGCTCTTAAGTTATGAAAGAAAAATTACGCTGCGTTTCGCCCTAGCGCTGTATAAAAATGCTCCATGTGGTCTAGAGGTTAGGATTCCTGGCTTTCACCCAGGCGGCCGGGGATCGATTCCCAGAAAGGGAAGTTTTTTTGACAACAGAGACTCCTGTCTTGTATCCAAAGAAAGTTTCTGCTCAATATCACAGGGGCGTACAACACCACCCCAACGGCGGCTCTCCAGGTCATAGAAGGTCTGATGCCTCTTCACATTAAAGCCAAAATGCAATCAACACTGGTAAGGGTAGGCCGCCAGGGTAGAAATTGTGATTACGAAGGTACCCATTTTGACCACGAAAGCTATGAGCAGCCATCACCACCATCAACAATACACCCTGCACTTTTTAGCCTGGAAGATAGAATCACACATGGGGGACAAGTTCCTTCCAATAGAACGCCAATTGAAGTGTACACAGATGGCTCAAAGATAAACGATCAAACGGGCAGCGCTTTCTGTGTGCAAATGAAGCTATCACTAAAACCTGGAAGGCCAAGCTGAGCCCAGCCAATACTGTGTTCCAAGCAGAAATGTTAGCCCTCAAAGCAGCCATCGAGTGGGCCAACACTGCAAACGAAGATGTCAACATCTGGAGCGACAGCGAGTCTAGCCTCAAAGCTCTTAAATCCTTTAATGTAAAGAGTAAAATCACTCAAGAGGCACAAATGACCGTTCTGGAAAATGCCAGAATCAGTCTCGGCTGGGTTAAAGCACACATAGGCATAAAAGGCAATGAAATAGCAAATACCCTTGCGAAGGAGGCAACCACGGATGGAATTCCAGCCAGCCTTCCATTCCCAAAAAGTTTCCTAAAGAAACAACTTCTACAGCTCTCACTCTCGCGTTGGCAAGCTGAGTGGGACAATGGTGAGACTGGCAGATCGGTCTACAGCATTATACCGAAAATATCTAACAAACAGCTGCACTGGTCCAGAGAATGCATCCAATTCGCCACTGGCCATGGGCCCTTCACCAGCTACCTCAAGAGATTCGGTCTCCACTCTACAGACTACTGTGGATGTGGGGAAATAGTAAATCCCCTTCACTATGCAACGAGATGTCCACTTACTTTATCTTATCACCACAAGGAACCAAGCCCACAATTCATAGTCCATTGGTGGAAGAGCGCCCTATCCAGAAAACTCTCAAGACGAAATATAGATAACTTAATCACATTCCTGGCGACTAACGAAGACCTAATTAAAAGTCAAAATACAACACCGTCACATACTCCTGCCTAGAAATAGATACTTCCAAAGATTCACCTCCTAGAACCAAAAGTCCGAAGAATTCCCAGTTGAGCAGCAGAGCACACTAGCTTAAAAACATCAGCCAGCCACCACCAATTCTTCCGTAATTCATTCGAAAAATTCACCCTTCACATCACCGCCAACCCTTGAGTAACAATTCCAGCGATCCCTCAGGATAAATATCAAGAGAGAACAAAAACCAGTCCCACGAATTTTAGGATGGTTGCGACAATTTTCATCATATAACCGGTTGTGTTACATTATTCAATTCTTCTTTTTCGTCGCATCGAACAACACTAACAGCTTCGAATCATGGAGTTCCAACTGCATGAAAAAATGTAACTAAATGAAACATTCAAACCTTTCACTACACTCAAATTTGATAACTCCCCTTGTAAATTTCTATTATAATACTCGGATTGTAATCCTCAATGTGTTTTTTTATTCTTCTTTGTTCATGTATAATTATGTTCCCTTTCAAGTGTATTTATATCCTAATGTTGTATTTTTTTTTTGCTTTTCAATAAAGTTTCACACATACTCATCCAACCGACAGGGTGCCGTTTAGGCGCCGAGTTCGGGGGTATGCTGTGGTGTTATGTAAAAAAATGCTCAGTGTGTGATTTCACTGCGAAACCAATGAAAGCGAAAGGGTTAAGCTGAAAATATTTCTCATTTTGTCTTCCCTCTAATGTTCATTTCCGTCATTCTTGGATATTACTGACCTACCTAGGATATGGTTTGAGCAAACGTCAGCCGATAATAGTACCAAAAAAGTACCGAAAAAAGACCCTAAACCGCACAACATCATTATTGTGCCACCAGGAAAGCCTGGAATGATAGTTTTCAATCTTCATACTCTAGTTGCCTTGCTATTGCAGGTTAATGAGTTGACTGTTGTTAAGAATTATTTCCTTAAATTTTAAAAAATTATTTAAATTCAGTTTCACCAGGATTTTATCAAATTTTTCTATTTATTTCTTAGCATATATTGGCAGAATTTAAATATTGTATTCTGAGATGAGAAACAATTACTATGAATAAGAGGAAATATCGACGACCAACAGACTTTGAGCTGAAAGAAAAACGGATTTCAGTTATAATTCGAAAACATTTTGTGGCTACAAATTCCTAGGGCTGTCCGTTTGAATAAACGACCTGAGTTAGATTGCAGGGAAAACCTGGATTCGGCAGAAAGCAACATATAGGCCTACTGTTTTGGTGTCTGGTTAACATGTTCTTTGCACCAGGCTGACTAACACCAGCAGTGATCTACATTGAGTGGCATTGGCGGCGAATGGGGGTTTTAAATATGGGGGGGGGGCAAAAATGTTTAACAAATAAAGGTCCCGGGAATTATAGGGATAGACAAAAAAATTAAAAAATTTAGTTACAAAATGGTTTGTTTTGCATATTTTTTGAGAGAAAAAGAACAAAGAAGTAATAGTTGTAAGTTTATCAGCGTAACTGTCATTTTATGACATTTTGATAAATCCTATACAACACAGGGTAGTCATAAATCATTCAACCCTTTTCAAATATTAATAAAAAAACTAATAATGTTACAACTACGTTTTTATAAAAAATGAGAGAGCAAACAAAAAAGTTTTTTTTCAAGTAGTTAGTGTGCCAATACTGTGTTCTCAATTTTCTACAGCGAGATATTTCCATATGGAATGGCTACCTATCAGCAGAAGCAGGTGTGCATTTTCTGGTTTCCTTTTTTAGTTTTTCTTGAATATCTCGAAACATAGTCAGTTTTCACACAATTAAAGAGCAAATTAAAGAGCATAACATTTTCTACAAATGCATGCTTTTACTTTTCTTCTAGCTTTAAAAGTTTCGCCGATAATGGTTCTTAAAAATGGAGATGTCCAATGATTTACGAACCCTAGACCACCATAATGGCGC
Organism: Araneus ventricosus; assembly: GCA_013235015.1. NCBI lineage: Eukaryota > Metazoa > Arthropoda > Arachnida > Araneae > Araneidae > Araneus > Araneus ventricosus. Next base: position 21,677 of record BGPR01011995.1, read on the forward strand.
GTGTGTTACCTATCTGAAAAAACCTTTTTAAATGCGCTCTGATTAAAAAAAAAAGTTTTAACATTATTTTTTGATTAATTTTTTAAATGGGTCCAATAATTTATGACCGCACTGTATATATTTCCCCAAAGGAACATTTTAATATGAATTACAATTAAACCGAAATATTTTTAAAATTCCCGAATGGTTGGTGATAACTTCATTAAAAATGTATGGCTTGTTTAAATTAAAACAAAAAAGTGATAATTTACTAAAATCTAACTACTGAGTAAAATATTATGAAAAATCAAATATGTTCAGTTAGATTGCTTGTACTAAATAATATTGTTTAAACAGATATTCAAAGCAAAGAAATTGATTACGTTACATAAAGTAAGTAAGTAGAAAATAAGCTTCTCAAAGTTATAAGTTCAGTCTTAACGTTTTAAAATAACGTTAAGGGCCTTTGCTTTTGCCTAGAGTAGACTTCCACACACAGGCCCGTTTCTAGAGACAAAGCCCCTATCGTTCCATTTAATTTCAGCCTCACTCTCACTCTAGGAATTAATCTCACTCTTCAATCGTTTTCTAAACCAGTTTATTTAAATCTAAAAATTTACGCAATTTCTTTAGTGTCAAAATAAATTTTAAAAAAATATATCTTTGAAAGCGGAAGAAAACTTGATTTATGCATTTGAACGAATCTGCGACAAGTTTAATTAATTCCTCAGTAAAACTCCGAATGTAAAATGATTGCCGATTACAGTTTCAGTGTACTTTTACATCTTTGTTGAGTGATGACCATGGCAAGGCCTTTGGCTAAGTTGCGTGTTGAAAATGGTTCAGTTTTAATGAAAATAATATTTCTGCTGTCTTATTATAAGCAAGTCCATTTTAGGAAATTAAATTCTTTTCCTTATAACATATCATAATGATTTTTTAAAGGACTGCATTTCATATCACCTGGTATTTCAGTGTTTCTCTTTGGCATGAAATGTTGTAAATCACATTGTAAAAGTAGGGAAGAAATGAAATCATTGTAGCAATCCTATTTGAACTCGGAATCATTCTCTCTGAAAAAAAAATGGTACGGAAACGATTACGAATTTTGAAGTATCATGCTATCTCTGCACCCGTCTCTTTGTTGAATTGAAATCGTTGCAAATGCTTGCGACATTTGAGATATGACTTTGCATTTGCCCATAATTTATCTATTAGTTATTTTATTGGATGTAATAAGATCTCAATGCATAACCTAATGAATGATTTCCACTTATTTATTATACTAATGAATGACAAGAATTTTTTTAAAAAATTATAGTAAGAATTAGAGATATTAATCATAAAATGCTCTTTTTCCAGAAATCTTGATGTTTGACAATTCTTAGAGATGGATTTATCAAAAAGAAATATATGTGAAGGTTGGGGTAGTCAGCCCAAACGAAAGGAATGGGAGAAAAGTACAACTGAAACATGTTTGAAACAGAAGGTGTGACGTAAAAACTAATGCCCAAACATATGTATCAGAAAACTACAATCAAAAACTGCTCATTTCAACTCGCAACTCATCTCTAATCTCTAGCTCTATCTTTATCTCTAATACTAATAAAGATGAATGTCTGTCTGTCTGCGTGTGTGTGTGTGTATGCGTGTCTGTTGGCGGTGTACAGAACAAACCGTATAACATAGAGCTACCAAATATGGCACAGATATTCTATGGATGCTAAAGATGTGCACCTCGGAGCAGTTTTTTAAAAATTTTAACTCAAATTTAAATTATTTAAAAATTAAACCAAACTTCGTCGTTTTTTGCCAATAACTTCTGAATGAATTGATTGACAAAGGAATCTTTCATGTCATTTTAAAAATTATCTTTCCCATGATACCAGTTTTATTATTGTAGAAAAATTTATCTATTTTTTATAAACTTTTAAGGTCATTCGAACTTTAAGGTCGCTGGTTGCGAGAGTAGAAATTGACGTAATGGAGGTGGAGCGTAGCAGCTGTAATGGCCGCGAGTATCTTCAAAATTATTATTGATGTAATCGCTTCGGCAGTTCATATACTAAAAATGGAACGATACAAAGAAGATTAGCATGACCCCTTTCCAAGGACGACACGCAAAACGGTGAAGCGTTCAACATTTTTAACAGTGATCTAAGAAATGCGCTTAAGCTCCTAGCCTTAAAGAGCTTATTCTAAATCAAAAATTAGCCAAAAAAAATTCTTTGAAAATCTCCCTAATATTAAAAATCACTTCATGTAAATTGTAAGCGCTCCAGATAAATTTTATATAAATAACTCCCCTCTTTTGAGCATTCTTTGCCCCTCCCCCATTTTTTTTCCCGGATAGGCCGTGGGGGCGGCGCCAACCGCCCCCCCCCCTTCCTCCTCGCTGTTTCGGTAGCGTAGCGCGGTAGCGTTTCTTTCTTTCATCTTCTAAGGCCGCGGTGGCCTAGTGGTAAGGTCTCGACCTAGGGACCGGAGGGTTGCAGGTTCGAAACCCGATTCCACTGAAGATCCGCCGTGTATGGGGCCTGTTGCACGCTAAATCATACGTAGTGGCCAAACGTCCTCCCGTTGGTGTGGTGCGGAAGTTTGGAGAGGGGGGTGCCAGCTCAGGTGTCGTCCTCGTCATCTGACCGCGGTTCAAAATTACGAGGTCCGTCCCTAAATAGCCCTCGTGTTGCTTCAAAACGGGACGTTAATATAACCTAACCTAACCTAATCTTTCATCTTCTATTCTCGAGTTCGAGCCGCGCCGGAATTTTGCCTTCGTCAGTGTCAACAAATGCTTCGTCATCTTTCCTTCTTCTTTTTTGCATACCTAAAAGGAAAAATTAGATTTTAATTCTCGCAACACTCTCATTTAGCTTTTTCGTATTTTATTTAATACTATTTTCTTAGTAATTTTTTAAAATTTTTTTTTTTTTTTTTAAGTTTTAAAATTCTCACCTCATCTATATTTTTCTCAAATTTTACAAAATTTTTTCCACAATGTTATTATCTGCGATTAATTAAGCCTAAAAGATTGCTTTAGAATGGTTTGTTGTTTTCTTATGCACACAATAATTATTCAAGATTTGGTTTTTTTCTTTCATGCATTTCAATTCAATAATTTTTTTTATTTATAAATGGATGTTTTCAGAGACTAGATTTAAATGGTTATCAAGAATTTAATTTTGCGTTTCACAAAATGTAGTCAATTCTCTCTTTTTTTTTTACAAAAAAACTTTGTTTAGTTATTTTGAGTTTTAATATGTAAATTATTTTTAGCTGAGAAATTTAATTATTGTGCTTCAAATTTTTCATTACTTATTATCTTTTCCATTTTTTAAAGAATATTTCCTCTTAATAATACTTAAATATAAGGGATTAACTCAAAGTTCATTATAGGCAAAAGCATCCTGTACATTTTCGTTTTGTGTATAAAGAATTAAAATTCACTTATGTTCAGTGTTTGTGTTTTTAAATTCATTTTTTTGTCCTTATTACAATTTATGCTTTCAACTTACAAAAATTGAAAGGTTGAAAATGGCAGCCTTAATTGCCTTATTAGTATTAATAAAAGACTGGCGAACCAGCTGGTCGCCGTAGGTGGCTAGTTTATTATAAAATTTTATTGCAGAAATATCTCTTTGTAAAAAATTTCTTGTAGAATATTATATAAATTTTTTATATTTAATTCGTAATTGGAGCATAAACTCGCTTTGTTACTGAATTGAAAATATTTTTGTAAAACAGTATATAGAAAAATTTTTATGTAAAGCTTTTATATAAATATTTATAATGTTTCATCTAAATTTCGAAAGAGAGCAGACTAAATTTTTCAGGAGGTAAAAATTATTATTCAGAATGTTTTTTTTGCTCGTGTATACAGTTTTATATATAATTTTCATTTTCATTTTTTTTCTAAAGGAAAGGATTTTGAACCTTTTTACTTGAATAGAAAATACATTGAATAGGTTTCGTGTACATAGTAGTAATAATCATGTCATTTACGTGTACTTTAAATTTGTTAAACATGTTTCAAAACTATAGATATATTTTGAAATCTATGGTTTCTGTTCATATATATTCATATATACATAAATAAAACATATTTTCATTATTCATTGTTTTAAAAATCTCACTAGTTTTGTATTTCCGGATAATTTGCTTGTTTAACTCAAACTCGTAATTTGTATTTGAATTGCCACTGCTTTATTCAAGTATGAATTCAAAATCTGAAAAAGCCAGTATTTAAAACTGGGTAAATTCAGGTGTATGCATTATATGCATATTAATATATGAAAAACACAGCAATTTTTCATATAGTCTACCGTCGATTTTTATGTGTTTTATTAATCACCCTTGTATGAATTGTGTTAATATACATTCCCGATTAAAAAGAATAGTTTTATGTTTCTGCAATTATTTAAAGTATATGTTAAAATTATAAGCATATGTAATGTCATTTACTGAAACTATCTAGAAAATTGAAAACTCAAACAAATAAAATTTAAGTAAATCATATAAGTTATGAGCTATGGCATTCTTTTAACATTTTGTACAGCCAAACTCTAAATATGCGGTTTTTTTTTTTTTTTTTTTAGGAGAAAGATTTTTTAAAATTAAAGGTTTTCCATATCCTGAAAATAACTCTTTATTTGTTTTATTTGCACAAGTGATTAGAAGTTTATTAACCCAAAAAGCAAGTCCAAGAAGTATTGTTTCTATCTCATTGAAAGTGTCAAACAATTATGAATTATTTATTTTAATATTTGTTGCATGCTCATTATTGCGGGCCAAAAAGTCGAAGTTTCTTTGATCTTCTTGCGGTAGTGCGGAAAAGTTGCGAACTACCATTTAAAAGTGTGCCAAGTGTGTATATATATAACAAATAAGAAACAAACATAGCATAAATGTAAAAGCAACAAACACAACATAAACATTCATAAAACAAAATGTCAGGATATATATATATATTAATCAGTTTTATTTTGATTCTGATTAAATTAAATCAGCACAGAATAAAATTTTTTAGCCTCAGAAAAGATATTTTTCTTCAAATAAAATTATGAAAGTGCATAAATAAACAAATACATAACAGCTGGATAATTAAAACAAATATAATTATTCTAAAAATTAATTCTAAAAACAAATTAGATTTAACATTATAAATAAAGAGATTTTGGTGTGACATATTAGCACTATGTACATAAAAAAAGACAATATTATTAATAAATAAAAATCTTGAGCTGTTTTCCTTTCAATGCTTTCACCTTAATCAAGAAGGAATAAAATTTTTGGCCCTGTACCTTATTTGCAGGTACGATGCGTTCGAATTAAACTTTATTTGTAGGCACTGTGTTAATAGAACGAACGTAATTTGTAGCTTCTGTGTCATATAGAACCGTTATGCAGGTATTGTGCGTTTGAATAAAACGTTATTTCTTTGTACTGCACCCGTGGCGCCATCTGCTTATGAATTCAAGCAGAAATTGTTAAAGAATTACTTTTATATTAATGAATTCTTAATTAAAAATTAAAATGTAAAAAATAATTAAAATAAAAAATTACTTTTTAGTACACTAATGAAATAGTGTCTTTTAAAAAAAGGATTGTTCTTTTCTTAATTTGAAACACTTGAGAGAGAGAGATGGAATTTACATCAGGAGTCATTTAAAATTTTTCGTATAATATAACATGTTTGGAAAAAGGAATAAAATCTAGTAAAAGAAATATTTTCCCATATGTTTTAGGAAAATATCTGAAACTTAGACCATTCAAAATTTTAGTCATGCGGCAAAGAGGATGGAGGAAAAAAGTGTTTAGGGATATGTAAGAAAATTGTGTAAAGTTTTATTGGAAGTTTTTAATTTTCAAGGATTAAAAATAAATCGATTATCGATGAAATGAAGAGATAATTATGAGACGCAGGAGACAGTAATAATGGCGAGTGAAAGCACTCGGAGAAAAAAGTCGACACTTGGGAACCGATCCCGGACACATTCAATTCAAAGCGCAATGCATTGACAGCTGTAATATCGTAACACACGTCTGGGAAGTGAAACAGCGATTTTTCTTATTTTGACTGTCATTTATATAGTAGTCTGAAATTTCAAAGATTACTGAATTTTAGATTGGGGGAAGGTTTCATAAAGTTTATTTGCAAGTTTTTGATTCAAACATTTTTTTTTTTTTTTTTTAGAAAATCCAAGTCGCTGACTTAAGCTATTTTGACTTTGACCTGAACGTTCTCTGCCTGTCATAAGCCATCTCCTTCATTTCTAACTGATCTCTTTTGAATCATTTCATCGAAAGTTTCATTCTATTGTAAAAAAAATATTGTAAACTCAACGTCTTAAACTCATTTTTTTTTGTAGAAAAAGTTATCTGTGTTATCTAGTTATCTATCTATCTTACACTACAATGAATATAGTAACAGGCTATTTCTATGAAGTTATACCTAACATGGCGATTTATTGAAAGATTTTAAAAATTTTAAGGGAAGCTGTTGTCTACAAAGAATATGAAATCTATTATGGCGCTTTTTTATAGTCTGTTCCATCGAATTTTATGCAGTATTTAAAACTGAAAAAAGTAGTGGCTGAGAGCCTCGAAACTTCGAGGTGGAAGGGGTAGTGATGATGAAAGCGGGTGCTGGCTGCAAAAACGCGTCGAGAGCGGCTAGTGATTTATTAAAATAATTGTCGATCACATCTTTGACAGAAGCATCCTTAGCAATTTCATATGCCCGCTCATTACACAGTTCACCATGATGTGCTCGAATCCAATGCAACTCAATATTATCATCTAAGCTTTCTTTAATAAGGTTTAAAATCTTTCTCTTTTCTACTGGAGAATTGAAAGCCATCAGGACGGACCGGAAATACAAAATAATTCCTAAGTTTATCAAATTTCGTTCCTATGGGTATTCAGTGGCTTCTTTTATAGGAATAACTTCGGCTATCGAAACTGTGGCCCCATCACATAGTTTAACTTGTTTATTTTCAAATCCACGCCGTCAACAAAAATGGACAAATGCCTAACCCACCCTAGCTTTAATAGAGTTACCCCCGTCCTGCCTTAGCATTCGGGGACATTGAATGACAGTCGTTGCAATAGCTCAGGTAATGAGGCAGGAGTTCTAGTGGCCATCTCCCTCCACGGCCGATCTCTCTCGTACTAGATACGTACTGGAGGGAGGTAACTCGACCCCCATCATTAGGCAACCGAACCCACCTTAAGAGCCTTTATACCTGATATTTAGTAGTTTACAGCATGTCGGTTGATATAATATTAAGACATAAAACTATTCTATATTTAAATTTAGCAATCGTTACATATCAGGAATATAATTTGATTTGCTAGTGTAACATGTCGTTATAGAAGCAGCACGATACACATTTTTGAATAGACTCCATAGATCTGAACTGTGGTCAAACGACGAGGGCACGTCATATGACACAGTACCTCTCCGTGCGAAAATTCTATCCAGAGCCGGCCGGAGGACGGTTCAAACGTTGCGACCACACTAGACCCCGCAATTTCTAATGGCCCCGGGCAGCTGACTGATTTTGCAAATTAAAAATGCCATCTAATTTTTTATTTTAATCCGAATATACGTACATTTAAATATAATCAACCGATATGTGCACATTTCATGTCGACCAATCAAAGGCAAGGTTGGGTCTTTGAATCTCACTACATAGCCAAAACAGAGTAAGAAAAATAAAAACAATGTGTTTCATTATGCTTTCGGTGTAACGGATGATAGTACATCTATGTTTGGTGGGGAAATAAATTAAATATTCGTATTTAAAGGGAAGACAAATGTTTAATATAATATATTAATCACTGAAAATTACTAAATGATATACTAAATGATACTTTGTTGTTTGTTGTCATCATACTACTGAAAAATTAATCTTAATTTTTTTATATTATTTTTGTACAATTTCTGAATATGATTAGAGACGGATATGCCGGAAGAAAATAAATGTGTGGATCTAATAAATTTAAGAAAAACACAGAAAAAGAAAGAAAATTGCTGAAAACAGGAGGAAGTCCCTTGCAAAATTTTAAAAAACCGAAATGACCAACAAACTGTCGAAACATTTAATTAACAGTTATAGAAAAATCTGTGAGGGAATTTAATATTTATGCCTGACAAAAGCATGACTTCAACTTATTTATTGTTATAACAGTGTATGATACCAGATAAGTGGCAACAGTCTGAGGTTGAGCTACTTTGAATTTGATTTCGAAAAAAACGGAGAAGAGAGAGGAGACGAGTATGAGTACGGATGAACGAAGTTACGTTATACGCAGATACGAAGTGTAATGGTCGTGTTTTAATGTTCTAATAAATGTTTGTTTAGTCTTAAAAGAAGTATTATGAACGTCAATCGAGGAGCCAATCAATCGAAATAGCGCAAATCAAATTACGCCGTATGACATTCGCGAAAACACTCCTAATCGTCATAAAGACAGCTTTCCTCTTAATGAGGAGGAAATCCATTATAACAAACTTGTGAAAAGGAAACATACGAGGGAAATCTATAGACGATGGATTTTTTGTCAGTATCGAATACCGTACAAAATGAATTTGACAAAAGATCGCAGTTTCAACAGGATCAACCAAGAATTGAAAACGAAATGTCGATAGCATTGATCCTAGTAATTGGCCGGAAATTATAACCGATAAATTTAGAACGGCTATCATTCAAAATGGTGTGACATGATGTACTGTTCTCCGATTAATAAAACTAGTAGAAGTTTTTCTGTAATTATTTAAGAAACTTAAAGAATGAGGAACATCAAGAACGCAACTGGGATGGTTACTCTTCTGTGCTACTCTCAAATACCGCTTCTTTGTGTTTAATTTGACTTAATGCTAGAATCTCATTCATGTTCGCGATTGCAAAGTTGTGAAAGATAATTTACAATTTAAAAAGAATTTCAAAATGGGAAACACTATGACAGAGAACATGCAAAATAACTAAAACCAAAACACACTGTGTAAAGTGTGTTTATGAACGAATGCTGTCTTTAATTTTATATTTATCAGAGCATAATTTGGCACTCAAGGGAAGTAGCGATGCTTTATATAAACCACACGAAGGTAATTTCTTAGATTTCAGAATTACTTGCAAGATTTCACCCATTCATGAAACAATAATTGGATCGTTGCGTGAAATCAGCATCGTGTTCCTATTTATCTCGTGGAACACAAGACGAACTGATTTCTGCTCTGGATAAAAAAAAGTTAGAAAGTAAACATATTTAAATGAAAAAGCTAAATATTTCACAATTTTATTAGATTGCACTCCAGAGCCATCAAGAACAATTATCTGTTATTTTAAGATATGTTAATGTAGTTGACTCTGAAAGAGAAATGAGTATACAAGAACGATAAATATATTTTTTAAACGGTAAAAGACACGATAGGAAAAGGGTTATCAGTTAAAATTGAAAGCCCATCAGAAAAAGAGGAATTATATTTGGGGAACTGTATAGACAAGACCAGTGGTACTATAACTAGGATTACCATACCTCCGGATTTCAAGCTCACGTCAGAACTAATGTCCGGATCTTCAAAATGTCTGGTTTTATGCCAGTGGATGCGGCGAGAAAAAAAATTTGGTTATAATAGAGAGAGTTTTCACAAAAGCCAACGCCAATCCGCCGATGAAAGAAAATTCATTGTTTACATCCATTGTTAATGAAAAAGTGGACCTGCAGAAGTTCAAACGAAAAATAAAAGTTTTGTTTTAATTCTTTTTTTCATTATTATGCTTTTGAAATACCAAATATTAATAAAAATTGTATATTCTTTGCATTCAGACGTCTTAAATTTTTTTCACTTCCACAAACTCTGTGCTAGTGCTATGAAAGGGGGCAGTCGTTAGACAGATTTTAGAATTTTATACTATACTTTGCCAACAACAGACGTGTCTGGATTTCAACCAAAAAAATTATGGTATTTCTAACTATAACATATATACTATGAGAGGTTTTGCATAAAGGTTTTCAAAAGCCCTTATCTTGCAAAGAATTCCAAACCTCACTATATACTCTACAGAAATCTTAATTTGAATTTTGTTCTTAGAGACATTTCAAAACCTTCTTCTCTGTATACTCATTTTTTGTGACTTATATGAAAGCATGTATAATATTTTTGCAATTTCTGTAATGTGCTGGAATACATTAAAAAACACTTTTTCACTTAATATATCTTACTCCAAAACCACTGTCAGAAAAGACGTGGGAATGTAGCTTCAAAAGTGTGAAATTCGTGAAATCACATTCAAGTATTACAATTTTTTATAGCTTCGAATTTTCTTTATGAATATATTATTGACATGAAAAAGAAATCATAAATTCAATAAATCGAAACTAACTTCATTTGAATTTTTATTAATTTTTGTTATTTGGTCTGACATACTAAATAAAGTAAATATTGCGAGCCAAATATTTTAAAATTCTAATATAGATATCCGTACACAAATTCAAATTTAAATGTAATTTTAAGATTTTTTGAAAAGTATCGTACATTGGGATTCTCATCTTCTTTTAATAACTACAAAGGAAATAGTGGAAGAGTTAGTTAAAAGTAACATCTTAATTAAAAATAAAAGAACTTAGTGTTAAAAAAATGAATAGTTTTTTTATTATTTTATTTTAAGGAATTGATCAGCTATTTCATCTCTCAAAGAAAATTTTCCAATTCAATATTTTCTAGTCATAATCTATAGGGACATTTTTTTCTTTTAAGAAGATATTGGAAATTTACCACGAATATGGAACATCATAGGAATTTTTATGTAATTAGGATGATATTCACTAACTGTCTGAAAACACAGAGACTTAAATTCAACTTTGCAAGATAAAAAATGAATTGCATTGATTTATTTAGTGAAATTAAAATTTGTCGTTAAGTTTTCCATAACATTGTCACAATGTTATAATACTGATTTGTAAATTAATTTATCTGAACTGCATTCAAATTGCGTGAATGTTCTTTAACAAATATTGACCTTATAAATGCCCGTCGTATCTGCAGAAAATTCTTCTCATGATTCAAAATAATGATTTTTTTCCATTATTTTGAATTATTTTTTTATAAATTAACATTTTAATCACTTTCAAAATCGTTCATAATTCACATAATTTAATTATTTATCATTTTCAGGTATGCCTTAATTCCTCAATATGCCAATTTGTGCGGTGTAATAAATAGCAAAATGCAATAAATTATTTTGTTTTACGAAATCAGTTTCAAGGCCCCGCAAATCAACTTTGCACCAGGCCCCGCTTTTCTTCGGGTTCGCCCTTATGCTATTCACATCAATGTTCAAATGTATCATTCCCTGGCGGCAGATCAGATTTACAATACACTAAGCGCACGTGCAGGATCTTCCATTGAATCGGGTGTCGATGTGCGTGTCCTGAGATCTTGAAACCGAGACTAAGGCAAATATAACTGGCGCAACATGTACGTACACCTTAGAAACTTCGTTATTTTTCTTAAGGAATGTGCTGGGCCGGATTTATACACTTCTACTTCTTTGGCCAAAGTACTTAATTCTGCGTTCTCTCACGAGGTGCATTCATCGCAACTATAGAGAGAGGCGACGTAATTGTGAAAATCAGTTTTTTTAAAGAGTTTGGTTATGCTTAAAGAAACATTGTTTTGTTACTTCCTTCCAAAATAATACTGACATTTGTAAATGTTTTATTGTAATTTTTTTATATGTGCGCCCTCCCATTGTTGCACACTAGGCCATGGACTAGGTTGTCCCTTTGGGAAATCTGGGACTGTGAATGAGCCTTCGTTCGGCGCACTGTTTTGAATAAAAGGAATTTTTTATGCAATCCTTATGTTTTCAATCACAATGGAGTATAAAACTGTGAATTCAAATGCCATTTTAATGGGACTTTTTTTATTTTCGAAATATTAGCGATATTTCGTAAAAATTTAACAAAAATTGACGTTTACGCCAATCCTTCTATAAAAAATTCTAATAAATATATTTCACTTTTTGTTTCAATAATATATTTTTTACATATTTACCAGTGTCATAAAGGACAATATTTCCAGTACCTATTAAAGTTACCAAGATATCACAAAATTTGTGTACACAACAGGATTTTAGAAAAAAAAATCACATTTACAAATTAAAAATATCTCAAAAATAATTTATTATATACTTACAAAATATATTTTAGGTTCAGAATATACCTAGAGATGTAGAGAACATTGAGGTAAAATTTTATTTGAATATCTTAAAATCTTGTAATGAAATGAGATTTTTCGTAATCCAAAAAAAAAAAAAAAAAAAAATGAAAATAGCGTTTTCCGGAAAACGCAAATAAAGATTTTAAAGTTCCACAAAAATTTATATAGGCGAAATACGGGAACATTCATACACTTTTTTTTGGAAAGTTAAAAAATGATTTTCGAACGGTAATAATTAGAACTAATACACTATTTTTATACCATTTTTAATCTTGTATAGGATTTCGGTCGAATTATGGTCATTTATGACATAACAAAATACTTATTACACTTTTTTCCTAAAAATGGATTTGTATCAATCTGCCCGTATTAGGGGTACATTGATACGTACGGAAATATCGAAATTCATGATGACTAATAGGTGTGGGATCAAAACAAAATTTGTTTTATAAATAAGTTTTGAATTCGAAATCAGTGTTTAAAATTTTAACAAAGTATCAAACTTTAAATATAATCAAAATTCAGCAGATTTAATGAGACCGGAAAAATGAAACAATACTGCCTCAGAAAATAATTTATGTCTACAAATAATAAAAGAGAATGTGTGTATGGGGGGGTCTAAAAATAATTTGGAGGGAGGAAATGTGTGCCTAGAAGCCGTTTTTGAAAATCTTAAGTAATTAAAAATTAAGAGAAATTTCTTCCTAGATGACTTACGAAAATAATATAGCAAAAAAATAATTTTCATACCATCTGAAAAAGCAAAAAAAAAAAAAAAATCTATTCGACTAACATCTATTCGAATTCATAAAAAAATATTTTAAACTAAATTTACCGTAAAAAGACCGTTTTCATTGTTTAAACAAATAATTAATTGCATGTTTTGTTTAGATTGTTCATTTTTACTTTTTTCCATTTCTGAAGAGGATTTTGCAAAGTATTTGCCGTTGAGGTACTTTGATACACACAGAAGACGCATATCAATGAACCCTGGAGTCAAGTGTATCAATCTGCCCTAAGAACCTTTTTTACTTATGTTAAGTGGTAAATCAAAAGAAATTCTTAAAAATATCAAAACTTTATGTAGTTCAGAAAAATAAATGTTTTTTTCTATCTTTGGAGTAGATTCCCTGGCAGGAAAACGTAACAAGTTAAAGAAATCACACAACACTTACTTAGAGTAAAATTCACGTTAATGAGCAGATTAACGATTTGATTCATTTATAAATTAACTTTTGACTAAACATGGCTGAAAAATATACCCTGTGCTAGGGGTTACTGTGGCATATATGTTAGGCCCATTCCAGTCATGAAAATTTATGGACTGTATCAATGATCCGCGTATCAATCTATTCCAACTCCTTCTACATTATTTTAACATATTAAAATTCACCGTTTGTAAGTCAAGTCTTTCTTGACTTCACTTTTAATTAATTTGATTTTCTCTTAGCTTTTAATATTTTTCTTGATAATTTTGATTTTGGATGTACTTGTTAGCTTGATATCTTAATTATCTGAAAATGAATTTCTATGTAGTTTTTTTTAAAAATCATTTCGGGTTCAAGTTTTATATTAAGATAGTTAAATGACGTATCAGCTCCATATCGCCAGAGTTGAATAACAAAACTGCTATCTGAGTACCTAATAACAGTGTTTGGAGTTGAACGAAATTTTCTTTAGATTAAATATTCCATAGTACTTAATTAAGTAGAGAAACATTTCTCAGATACGCCTACAACAATAGTAAATAATTAAATAAATCTTATTTCTATATTCAATAAGTAAATTGTGCATTCACATTGTTGAGAGTAAACATACAGCTGTTTAGATGCATTGTTTACAATTCTGTATCTTAATTTCGGTTTCAAAAACTTCACTTCTGGTTTATAATTTGGGCAATAACTTTGCTTCTAACTAACATAGAAACAAAAGTAAACAATTTTTAGAAACCTGAATATACTGACTAAAAGAGAAAATTATTTCGAAAATTTTCACGAAAAAGGTGATTTTAGGGTGACTAATAAAGGATTCTTTACTTTTTCTTGTTCCATGGGTCATCTAAACTTCCTCAATAACCCACTAAAGGTCACCACCAAAAGGATTGCTTGGTAATGTTTACTGGCGCCAGAGCCATGTACGAAAAACTCAATTGAATCGGTTTTATAGAGTCAGGAGTCAAACATTATTAGCCGCAATGGAAATGAATTAAAAGATGTTTTAGTTATTTAAGTTTAAGCGGAGCAGCATCGTATAAAACTATTAGTATACGGAATTGTAGCATTTTCGTAACTCTGCTTTGATTCTGATGACTGTTTGAATGAAGGAAAAATAATAATAACTGGAGATATAACATTATATTTTACACACGACCTTCGATGCTAAAATTCCCTTAACTCTCAAGTCTTATTATTTATGATGATTCACCCAACTGAATGTCATGAAGAAAACATTCTATGAAAATTCAGACAACGAAGGAAGCGAAACTGTCAGGACACTGTCTTGATGAAAGAGAAAGTTAAAATACACATAACGAACAAATTAAAAGGAATATGTTCTAGAGTAAATTTGGTATAAACATTTGAACACAAGAATAACAAAAACATTATTACAGCTTCATCCGGTCTGCTCGTAGCCGGTTTCATTCTGCTAAGGAAGGAGGAGAGCAGAAGGTCTCTGTTGTTATCAATTACAGAGAAAGGAAATGCTATTCTATATAATGTCTCATTCTCTCGTTCTGGAGATCAACTGTCTCATGCGAAGCCGTTTAGTATTGAGACCAGTCACACTGACCTTTCTTCCGCAATCTTTTTGGACGAGGACTTCGAAGCATAAAGGCTTTCTATATGAACTGGTTTTATGAAGGGAAACTTTATTCATGAGAATTTCAATGTCATTGGCAATTGATTTCAGTTGAAAGTTTTATTATCCTAAGGTTTGGTTCAAAACTTTTGTAGTACGGGGGAGTTTGAGTAGATTGATACGCGGTAACATTGATACAGTCCGTAAATTTTGATGATTGGAATGGTCCTAACATATATGCCACTGTAACCCCTACCAGAGGGTATATTTTTCGGCCATGTTTAGTCAAAAGTTGATTTACAAATGAATCAAACCGTTAATTTCCTCGTCTAAGTGAATTTTACCCTAAGTTAGTGTTGTGTGATTTCTTTAACTAGTTACGTTTCTCTATCAGGGAAACTACTACAAACATATTAAAAAACATTTATTTTTCTGAACTACATTGAGTTTTGAGGTTATAAAACATTTCTTTTGATTAACCACTTGTTATAAGTAAAAAAGGCTCTCGGGGTAGATTGATACAATTAACTCCGGGGTGCATTGATACGAGTCTTCTGTGTGTATCAATGTGCCTCAACAGCAAAAATATTGCAAAATCGTTTTCAGAAATGGAAAAAAAGTAAGAATGAACTATCTAAGAAAAGCATGAAAATAATTATTAGTTTAAACAATAAAAACAGTTTGAATTTTTTGCAAAAATTAATAGTATTGTTGTAAATTGAATTTCATCGCAAAAATAAAAAGTATTGTAATAAATTAAGTTTAAAATATTTTTTATGAATTTATAAAAATTGGAGAAAAAATTGAATGGAAACTTAATTAATATCATCGAAAATATAATATTTGCATTTTCAGAAGGTGTGAAAATTATTTTTGTGCTATTTTATTTTCCCACACGCACCCATTCTTCTTCATTATTTGTGGTGATAAATTATTTTCTGAGGCAGTATTATTTCCTTTTTCCGGTCTCTTGAAAAATGTTGAATTTTGAGTAAATTATTTGTAACTTTGTTAAAATCATAAACTTTGATTTGGAATGCAAAGTTTATTGAAAAATCAAATTTTGTTTTGATCCCACAACTATTAGTCATCATTATTTTCGATATTTATGTGTGTATAAATGGTCCTTAGTATGGGGAAGATTGATACAAATCTATTTTTAGGAAAAAGCTATAATAAATATTTTATTATGTCATAAATGACCATAATTCGATTTTAAACCTATATAAGATTAGAACATGAATAAAAATAGTGTATTTGTTCTAATTATTACCTTTGGTAAAATCATTTTTAAGCTTTCCAAAAAAAAAAAAGTGTACGAATGTCCCCGCATTCTCCCTACTGAGATAAATAGAAACAATTATTTATGAAATTTGAGTTGAAGAAATTTGTGTTGAATTTTCCGTTAAAGTACGCATAATAATAGGTGCTGCGTTGAAGATTACTTTTCATGAAAATTGAAAATGGGTGCAATTTTTGTCACATAATTTTTTATTATTTTGTCTGTTCTTCAGTATTTTTATATTTTCTTTTCAGGTCGTATAAAGCAGTAAAGTTTAATAGATTTTTCAATTTCTACGAGCTTCTTAAAACATACTAAGGGAAAAGAACAAAGCTTAAGCTATCCGAAATATAATCAAAGTCAGAAGCAATGTATGGTGAGAAACGATAGTGAAAAATTATATGCGTACTTAGTGCTGTAACTGATAAAAAAATTCAATTTTTGCCACCATTTTTTCCAGGTTAAAACAGTTTTTCGAAAATAATATATAAATTTGAAAAAACATGAAAAACATATAAAATGGAAAAGATATTACAATTTAATGTTTTGCTTATCGTACTGAAATTTATTTATATTTTTATCCTATTTATTTATATTTTAATTTCGCAATTTTGAATCGAGTTACCAAATCAAACGGTTTTGTTTATCTACCGTGTCGCCACCTATTGGTAGAAAAACTGTTAAAACACATATGTTTGAGCATATTTTATTTTCCGATATGCATTTCGTTAAAACCGTTGAAATGTCAATATTCAAACAGTACCAATAGAATTTTTACCGTTCCTTTGATTTTTCTGCAGCTGAAATTTGAATTTTTGAGAGACAATATTTCTACTTTTAGTGTAATTTATAACGGAACTATCTGTGCAAGTGTTTATTATTATTATTTACCATCTAAAGTATTGCCATCTATTAGAATGAAACGGTACTAAGAGATGGTTCGAGAATTTCAAAGAGAGGAGATGTAAGAATTTCAAATATTTTTCTTTGTATAAAAGTAATAAATTACTCTTTTATGCGGTTTTATTTACAGATAAAGCTTACTCGCAAATCTACTTCAACAATAGATAGTCTTTTTAGTCATAGATAAAGATTCGAGATTTGATTTTCTTTTGGTATTTCTTTACTACTGAGCTTGAGCTACTCCTCAAGCTCCACACATCTACAACACGAGGTTTATAGAAGCATACACTGAAGGACCCAAATATTCGGAACACCCTGCTACGCAGTACTAATCTTATTTAGCTCTCTCTGGCTTTGAAGACAGCAGATAATTTTCTTGCTATGGACTCTAGAAAGCTTTTAAATCTTTGACTCTCTGATGAAAGCTTTAAGGACGAATCATGCTAACAAAATGGCAACTCTTCAGTCCTTCAGATTAGATGGTGGTTTTTCGGAGCTGTGAACAGATCTTCCCACATCAATCCTACCATCTTCATTGTGAAAAGAAATCTGGAACTAAAAACATTTTTTCACTCATTAACCTTTTGAAGGGTGGAGGCTCCACGTCAAAACCACTTTCTTACGAGCATTTTTCTTATTCAGTCGGTAGTATTATGATGATTTATTAGAAAGAATGTGTTTTTGATATCTAATATGAAAATAGATGGTAGAGCCAATTCTATTTTTTCCTAATGGATTCATACAGTCATTAACATTGTTTTCCAAGATAAAATAATCTGCTTGTGCCCTTGAAAGGGATAAATAAATGTCTAATGCCAGTGTTCGTTAGCCCACAAAACCCGTTTTCTTCGGTTTTGCAGAGAAATCAAAGGATCTCTTATTGACCACCTGCTATTAAAATCGATTCTTTGTAAAATATATCTTGTAGAGACCGTGGATATACTTTATGATGGTTCTGAGTTGTCTTGCACTGTTGTTTGTTCCGTTGTATCTCTTCTGTTTTTGCACAGAATGCGTGCTTTCATTTGTCTCCTCTTGCATAAGCGATGTACATTTACTGCTTTGCTTTTTGCTCATGGACTTTTTTGACTTAGCTGCCATTCTTTGAAGATTCGAAGACGTTTTGTGTAAGTAAATGCAAAAAGATTAGCAATTTCGAAGAAAACTTGAGCCATCCCTTCTAGCACTCAAAATCATGCCGTGTTACAAGTTACTGAAATCAAACCCATAAACAGGCAACTTACAATGTACTGGTGCTCCTGACTAGGATAAAACTTTTATCAAGTGAATCCAGTTGATCTCTCAAACACACATTGAGTTGCTTGGCACAATAGGGACAGTGGCTAAGTTCTTAAAAAGTGTTTGACTTGCATAAAGGCCTTAGAATCATCATAACCATAGTATTCACTTTATTGCAACTCTCGTTTCACCAGTGATCCTTCAAAAACTCAAGACCGCCGTGGTTTAGTGGTAAGGCCTCGGCTTTGGGGCCGGAGAATCACTGAAGATTTGCCGTGTATGGGGTCTGTTGCACGCGAAATCATACGTATTGGCCAAACGCTCTCCCGTTGGTGTGGCGTGGATGTTTGGTGAGGGGGTTCCAGCTAAAGCGTCGTCCTCGTCATGTGACCGTGGTTGAAAATTACGAGGTCCATTCCAAAATAGACTTTGTGTTTTTCAAAGCTGAATGTTAATATAACGAAACAAAACCAAACCTTCAAATATTCTGTATGCCCTATCAACTTCCAGGTTTTCCGAAGACTCTTTGTAGTTTTACCACAAATGGAGGTTAGGTGTGGTTTGACATGTTATTTCACATAGGGTTGTTTGTAACGTTTACTTTTTAGCACTGCGTCATTACTAATAAGCTTGAAATTTTCTCAGTATCAGTGGAAGTAACTGAAAGGCAGCCATTTAAAAACATATAGCCTCTCTGTTCTTAACTCAAAATTAAATTTTTTAAAAAGCTACGAATAAAACAATAAAAAATAAATAAATAAAGCCATTGTTTAGCAACGGATTAGGAAAAACTCCGCGCTTTTGTGCATGCGCCCGGTGGAGTTATTTTCATCAAAATAGGGGGAAAGTGAAAAATGAAATGGTGATATTTACATTTTACTGAGCGTGATCTAACATAGATCTCCGGAAATGCTCTCATTTGACTCATCCCTTTCCGGTGTAAAATCGTCCAAAATTAGTAGTCTCGAAATCCGTTGCTGAACTACAGAATTTAGTATGAAAAATATTTGTTGAAACTAATAATTCGCATTTTTAAGTCTGTTTAAATACCCATTATCTATATGAAAAAAAATCATTTCCGGTTTAATATTTATATTATAACATTGCTTTTAGCTATCGTAAAAACAAAAATAAAGCACTTTTGGAATCATTAAAATATGATCAATAAAATGAACAAACAAAATAATTTTCAAGAATTTTCACCGAAACGTGGATTTTGGTTAACCGCATACAATAACCCTTTCAAGTTCACTACATCTTTCGTTTCGAAAATTACTAAATTTATTTCAAAAATAAGTATTGGACATATAGATGATCATAAATACGTAAAGGAAACAAACTTAGAATTTTTGTTTTGAAGAAATTTGTTTTTTCAAAGTGAAACCAATAAACGGTAACTGGCTATTTTTCCTCCAAATAAGTTATTATCGTAATGCAATTTTACTTATATATTTAATTTATATGTATACGTGAGTATTCAGGATATTCAATCTTTATAAAATTCAATATTACTTCCGAAGATTCAATTTTAAAAAATATCAATTTGTGCAAGAACCCTCATCATTTTGTTTCTCTTAGAGAACAAAAGCAATTTTGCAATGCCTATATATTTGTGAATATTCGGTATTCAACTTGAATTTTTAGATAAGTTGGCCTATATATCTGGCTCTTAAGTTATGAAAGAAAAATTACGCTGCGTTTCGCCCTAGCGCTGTAAAAAAATGCTCAGTGTGTGATTTTACTGCGAAACCACTGAACGCGAAAGGGTTAAGCTGAAAATTTTTCTCATTTTGTTTTCCCTCTAGTGTTCATTTCCGTCATTCTAGGACATTACTGACCTACCTTAGGGTACGGATAAAATTGATTGATCGAACGTCAGCCTATAACCGTACCAAAAAAGTACCAAAAAAGACACCTAATCGCATAAAATCAATATTGTGCCACCAGGAAAGCCTGAAATGACAGTTTTCAATCTTCGTAATCAAGCTGCCTTGCTATTGCAGGTTCATAAGTTTAATGTTGTTAAGAATTATTTCCCTAAATTTTTAAAAATTATTTAAATTCAATTTCACCAGGATTTTATCAAATTCTTCGATTTATTTATTAACAAATATTGGCAGAATTTGAATATTGTATTCCGAGATGACAAACAATTACAATGAATAAGAGGAAATGTCGACGTTCTCATTCCCAACAGACTTTGAGCTGAAAGAAAAAAGCTGACAGTTATATTTCGAAAACATTTTGTGGCAACAAAAATGCAACGAATTCCTAGGGCTGACCGTATGAATATACGACCTGATTTAGATTGCAGGGAAAACCTGGATTCTTCAGAAAACAATATGTAGGCCTACTGTTTTGGTGTCTGGTTAACGTGTTCTTTCCACGGGGCTAACTAACACCAGTAGTGATCTACATTGAGTGGCAGTGTCGGCTAATGGTGGTATAAATGGGGGTAGGTCAAAATGTTTTGACAAATAAATGTCCCGGGAATTATAGCGGTAGATAATAAAATTAAAAAAATTAGTTACAAACTTATTAGTTTTGCATATTTTCTGAGAGAAAAAGAACAGAGAAGTAATAGTTGCAAGCTTATCGACTTAATTGGCATTTCATGAGATTTTGATAAATCCTATACAATACAGGGTGGTCAGAAATTATTCAAACCACTTCAAACATTAATAAAAAAACTATTAATGTTTCAACTTTCTATATTTTTAAAAAATGAGAGAGCAAATAAAAAGTTTTTTTTTCAAATAGGTAACGTGCCACAACGGTGTTCTCAATTTTCTACAGCGAGATATTTCCATACGGAATGGCTACCTATCAGCAGAAGCCGGTGTGGTTTTTTCTGGTTTCCTTTTTCAGTTTTTCTTGAATATCTCAAAACATATTCAGTTTTCACACTACATGTGAGTAACAAATTAAAGAGCATAAAAGTTTCTACAAATACTCTCTTTTACTTTTCTTCTAGCTTTAAAAGTTTCGAGATAATGGCTCTTAAAAATAGAGATATCCAATGATTTACGAATAAATCTAGGAATAAATATTCTAGAATAAATCTCTAGGAATAAATCTCACTATCATAGTGTTTTTTAAATTACTGAATTTCATATCACCTGGTATTTCAGTGTTTCTTATTGGCATGAAATGAGAAGCACTGAAATGAATGTTGAATGAATGAATGTTGTAAATCACGTTGTAAAAATTGGAAAGAAATGAAATCAATGTATCAATCCAATTTTTACTCGGAATCATTCTCTCTGAAAAAAATGGTATGGAAACGATTAGGAATTTTGAAGTATCATACTATCTCTGCACCCGTCTCTTTGTTGAATTGAAATCGTTGCAAATGCTTGGGACATTTGAGATATAACTTTGCATTTGCCCATAATTTATCTATTAGTTATTTTATTGGATGTAATAAGATCTCAATACATAACATAATGAATGGTTTCCACTTATTTATTATACTAATGAACGACAAAAATAATTTTTATTATAATAAGTATTAGAAAAATTAATGATAAAATGCTTTTTTTAGATATCTTGATGTTTGACAATTCTTACAATTGGATTTATCAAAAAGAAATAGATGTCAATTTTGGGGTAGTCAGGCCAAAAGAAAGGAAAGGGAGTAAAGTGGAATTGAAACTTGTTTGAAACAGAGGGTGTGCCGTAAAAACTAATGTCCGCACATATGTATCAGAAAACTACAATCAAAAACTGCTCATTTCAACTCGCAATTCATTTATTATAAAATTTTATATCAGAAATATCTCTTTGTAAAAAATTTCTTGCAGAATATTATATTTATTTTTTATATTTAATTGGTAATTGGAGCATAAAATTGCTTTGTTTCTGAATTGAAAATATTTTTGTAAAACTGTATACAGAAAAATTTTCATGTAAAACTTTTGTATAAATATTTATGATGTTTCATCTAAATTTCGAAAGAGAGCAGACTAAATTTTTCAGGAGGTAAAAATTCTCATTCAGAAATTCTCTTTGCAAAATCGTCTTCAGAAATGGAAAAAAAGTAAAAATGAACAATCTAAACAAAACATGCCATTAATTATTTGTTTAAACAATGAAAACGGTATTTTTACGGTAAATTTAGTTTAAAATTTTTTTATGAATTCGAATAGATATTAGTGGAATAGATAATTTTTTTTGCTTTTTCAGATGGTATGAAAATTATTTTTGTGTTATATTATTTTCGTAAGTCATTTAGGAAGAATTTACTCTTAATTCTTTAATTATTTAAGATTTTCAAAAACGGCTTCTAGGTACATTTCACCTCCAATTAGTTTCTACCTATTCTGCTTTATTATATGTGTGAGGTAGTATTATTTTCATTTTTCCAGTCTCATTAAAATGTTAAATTTTGATTAAATTAAAAGTTATTTACTTTGTTAAAATTTTAAACATTGATTTGGAATGCAAAGTTTATTCATAAAACAATTTTTTTTTTGATTTTACAATCATTTTCATCATTATTTTCGGTATTTCCGTGTTTATCAATGTACTCAGTATGGGGTAGATTGATACAAAATAATTTTAGGAAAAAAATGTATATTATTTTATTATGTCATAAATGTCCATAATTGACTGAAATCATATATAAGATTAAAATATGTATAAAATAGTGTATTAGTTCCAATTATTTCCGTTGGTAAATCATTTTTTACTTCCAAAAAAGTCCATCAATCCCCACATTCCCCTACTCTATAAATAAAAACATTGATTTATGCGTTTGCGGTGAATAAAACCAAATTTTGCGTTAAAGGGCAGATAATAATTGGTGCTGCATTGAAGGTTACTTATCATGATAATTGAAAACGGTTTAATTTTTTTTCACATGATTTATGTATTTAATTTTAATTTCGCAATTTGGAATCGAGTTACCTTAATCAAACGGTTTTGTCTATCCTACCGTGTCGCCACCTATTGAGAAGAAAAACTATTAAAACGTTTGTTTCTAACATATTTTATTTTCCGAGATGCATTTCGTTAAAACTGTTGAAATGTAAATATTCAAACAGTATCAATAGAATTTTTACCGTTCCTTTTGATTTTTCTACAGCAGTAATTTGAATTTTTTGAGAGACAAGATTTATACTTTAGTGTAATTTATATCGAAACTATATGTGCAAGTGTTTATTATATTTTACCATCTAAAGTATTGCCATCTATTAGAATGGAAACGGTACTAAGAGATGGTCCGAAAATTCTTAAAGAGAAATGTAGAATCTCGCTATTTTCTTTTTGTATATTGTGCATTAAATTACTCTTTTATGCGGTTCTATTTACAGATAAAAAAGCTTACTAGCTTAATCTACTTCAACAATAGATAGTCTTCTTTTCGTCATAGATAAAGATTCAGATTTTAATATTTGATATTTATTTACTACTGAACGGAGCTACTCCTCATGTCTACTACATCATCTACAATACGAGGTTAGAAGCTAAATGAGCAACTTATTTATTATTTCTTTATATTGAAAATTTAAATATTGTATTCCGAAATGAGAAACAATAATAATGAATAAGTCAATGGAAATACAACGTTTTCATTCCTAACAGACATTGAGCTGAAAGAAAACGAATCACAGTTATGTTTCTGAAAGTATTTTGTGGCAACAAAGTGCAACATATCTTCCTAGGGCTGACCGTCTGAATATACGACCTGAGTTAGATTGCAGGGAAAACCTGAATCTGCCTAGAAAGCAACATATAGGCCTACTGTTTTGCGTCTTGTCAGTGTTCTTTTGCACTGGCCAATTAACACCTCTAATTATGGAAGTGGCGGTGACTGAGTTATAAGTGGGGCAAAATTTTTGACAAATAAAAGTCCCGGAATTATACGGGTAGACAATAAAATTAAAAATTTAGCTACAAAATGGTTAGTTGGCATATTTTCGGAGAGAAAAGAACAGAAGTAATAGTTGTAAGTTTATCAACTCAACTCGCATTTTATGAGATTTTGACAAACCCATACAATAGAGGTGGTCATAAATTATTCAATCCATTAAATATTAATAAAAACTAAAATGTAACAACTACGTTTATTTTTCAAAATGAGAGAGTAAATAAAAAAGTTTTTTTTTCAAAGAGGTGGCGCCATTACTGCGTCTCTAAATTTGCTTACAGCGAGAGATTTCCAGAATCAATGGCTACCTATCAGCAGAAGCCTATGTGTTTTCTGGTTTCCTTTTCTAGTTTTTTCTCTAAATATCTCGAAAACTATTTAGTTCTCACACTAAATGTGAGTTAACACATTAAAGAGTGTAAAATTTCCTACAAATACATGCTTTTAATTTTCTTCTAGCTTTAAAAGCTTCGAGATAATGACTTCAAAATGGAGATTCAATAATTTACTAACCTGAAGAGCAATACGTAACTGAACGAAGCAATGA
>BGPR01011996.1:0-11157 GCA_013235015.1 Araneus ventricosus
AAAGACTAACACCACTTATGCAGTTTTAAAGTAAGTTGCAAAATATGCTATTAATCCTCAGCTGGCTAAAATTTACTAGAATAATTTTATTAAAATAGTTTTAAGATAAGGTATGAGGATTTATTTATTTTTGCTTTTGTCTAAAAGTTAATTAAGTTGGAACCCAAACAATTGCCTAAATTGGACTAATTAAATAAATGGGAATATATTGTCACGATCTTGCTAAATACTCAATAGCCGAATGGTTTGGGCGCTCTTCTGCAATGCCAAGAGACTAAGGTTCGAGTTCTTGGACTTTTATGTTTACAATTATTTCGTTTATTTAATTTATATGCAAAATATCATTTATGTAAATTTTATTTATGTAAATTACCCCATGGTGGAGTGTTCTAGAACATTCCACCAAGTATATAAAAGAACACAGCTGAATAAGTCTTCAGCTGTGGTGCTGTCCTTGTAGAGTATACGGCCAAATAAATCTTTCTGTTAATTACATTGTGTAGAAAGTTCATTTCTACGTGACAATACATTATCTTGAACTAGAAGAATAGCCCATAAATCAATCAAATTGCAATCACTAGTAATCCTCATAAATTGGAAAAGAAACAAGTCAAAGCAATGAAAAAAGCCTTAAGAGCATTAAAGACATCAAATGTTGGTTCTGAAAAAGAACCCAAGGTTACATAATTTTCTACGAGATGTTAGGAGACAAAAGAACAAGATACAATGCGTAAAATGTCATACTTGGATTCATACAAGGCGTGCTAACGTGAATCTGAAAATCAAAAATTATTTTCGCTTAAATTGTGCTTAAAGAAATCGGTGGCTTAATTTGGAAAGCCAAGGGCCCAATCTGGGAGACCAGTTTCCTTAATGCACCGATGACACAATTTTTAAGTTATTTTTTTCTAACTTTAAAGTGCATTTCATAAAAAGTTAATTGCAATGTTTTGAATACATATAAACTACAAAAAATTTCCATTACTTTTTTGTATTAAAATCATTCCTCTATAACTGCACATTTAAAAAATCTCTAGGTGGCCCCAATTCGACAACCTTCCCCCTTTTCAAGAGAAATATGTATCTTCATAGTATGAAAAGAACAAAAATAATCATACTTTTAGTTAATGTATTAATTTATGTAATTATTTTATTAATTAAAAGAAATATTATGGAATTCTAGATCGCTATTTTTACATTTTTGCTGCAACTGCCTTTGAATTTAAAATAGTTTTTAAGAAACCTCTTCTCGATACCCTCAGAAATTCTCTCTGAAACATATCAAAATGGGAAACAAGAATACATACATATTTATTGTCACGTAGAAATGAACTTGCTACCAATGTAACTAACAAGAAGATTTATTTGGCCACGTAGAAATGAGCTTGCTACACAATGCAACTTACAGAAAGAATTATTTGGCCGTAGTACTCTACATTGGTTGAGTAAGTCTTCTGCTGTGGTCATTTTATATACCTAGTGGAATGTTCTAGAACACTCCAACAGGGGGTTATTTACATGGATGAAATTTACAAAAATTATATTTGCATATAAATTAAATAATATAAATAATGATTGTAAACATAAAGTCCAACGACTCTAACCCGAGTCTTTTGGCATTGAAGAGCAGCGCCCTGACCATTCGGCTGTTCAGTCTTCATCCAGACTGCGACATTATTTATATTTAAGGATCCACACCTCTTCACTAGAAAAAATACTATTGTTCGTATCTCCTAAAGTGCATCATTTTTACCATCAACATGCACCTAACGACAATTCCATATAATGCATTTTCTTAATATTTTTGCAAGTAGATAATAATTACAATTCAGTTGAGAGAGTACATAATCTACTTGAATAATCAATAAATATATCCATATACAGATGCCCTAATTCACTTTGTATGTTTAACATCAAATAAAAAGATACAAAACTAATGGATTTAGTTGCCGTATATTTGTACCACAACACTTTTATCGAAGCATATAAGGCATTATCATCGCGTATCTAATGTTCTTCTTTTCAAAAGAAGCCCAATAATATCTATGCAATATTTCGTAGATTAAAGACGTTTCTTTCATGGACATCTACAAACTTTTATTCTCAGTTACTTTTCCGCAAAACGCATCATATATTATCACGTTTCTTTCATATGCTTGAGGAAAAAATAAAATAAACCACCTGGAATGCAAGATATGATTGATTGAAAGACGATAAGGGTAAGAAGTTTTTCTGATGTATCACTGTTCTGAATGATATGCCTGCACGAAAAAGGAGAGAATTGAAATGGATTTGGAGTGTTCATCACCTGTTACGGATTAGAAGAGAAATTCTCAGAATCGAAAGGTTATTGTTGGATATACAGGTTACCCCCACTTATCGTGGTCCAATAGCTAATTTATAAACCGTTAGAGATAGACATATAGTTTCAATTGGAAAAATGCTTTAAATGAAGGGAAGAATCATAATATATGTTATTTGAGTGAATAAAGATATTCCTGAAAAGGTTACGAAATCTAACTTTTTATGCAGTCTCTCGGTCCTATCAATAATATTTATTCAAATATTCTTGACACTCTAACATTTTAAACAATGGATTTGGATGGAAATGGATTTGGAGTGTTCATCACCTGTTACGGATTAGAAGAGAAATTCTCAGAATCGAAAGGTTATTGTTGCATATGCAGGGTGTCCACACTTATCGTGGTCCAATAGCTAATTTCTAAACCGTTAGAGATAGACATATAGTTCCAATTGGAGAAATGCCTTAAATAAAGGGAAGAATTATAATATATGCTATTTGAGAGAATAAAAATATTTCTAAAAAAGTTACGAAATCTAACTATTTATATAGTCCCCGGTCCTATCAATCATATCTATCAAAATATTCTTCATACTCTAACTTTTTAAACAAAAAAGTCCAATTCATCTGCGACGAAACCTCACCGAGTTATGGAGCGTTGAATATCGATGACTTAGATCACTTTACACCATCTCAATAGCCGTCTCTGAGGACGATCCACCAATCAATGCACAGCTATTGCTCGACGAGGCTGCTGATAGGTTAAAAATCATGAAATTCGAAGCTCCAGAACTCGCTCAGTTTTAGTCGAAGAAAGGTGGGACTTTTTTTGTTTAAAATGTTAGAATGTTTAAAATATTTTACTAAATATGACTCATAGGACCAGGGTACCGTATTAACAGTTAGAATTCGTATTTTTTCAGAAATATATTTAGTGAGTCATAAAACATAATATATAATTTTTACCTTTATTTAAAGCATTTTTCCAATTGGAGCGATATGTCTATCTGTAACGGTTTAGAAATTAGCTATTGGACAACAATAAACCCTGTATGAAACAACAAGAAATATGCACCTGATGTACGAAATGCACGATTGTAAATGTACTTGATGTATTAGTGTTAGACTATTTATCTTCAGTTTAAAATTTACTGGCACTAACTTATGTTACTTTATTTAACAGAACAATTATTTCTATACTTTGGTAGAAAAAGAACCAATGTTCAAGTCTATCGATTGTAAAGTTGCATGACCTGCTAATTTTAAACAATAAAAGTAGAAGGAGTAATGTCATTTTTCTTAGTTTTTCATAAGTGTGGGATTCTTTAGACATCAGGTGCATTTTAGAATCGACTTATGCCCACACCCTGGCCTTTCGTATACTTTTACATCAATCACATAATGTCAGATACCTTGTTTTGTATCATGATACAGGTCTAACAAGAAAACTTTAAAACTGCTGTCACTTGTTATTTTTGGTGTTATTTCATTATTTTTTTCTAATATCTGCAATTGTTTTCGATATTTTAACCTTTTTTAATAATCCAGCCACTGAATCTGACGAACTGCCAAAAATTGAAGTCAGTTGATTTAAGTAACGTACGTGGGAAATTTTGCTCATAATTTTTAACTGTTTCGTAAAACTAGCTAAAAAAGGATTTTCAAATATTTTTTTGGAAACACTAAAAGTAAATATGAACAATGTGATTGCTGACATAGGATCTTATTTCAAAAGTTCAATTATGTTTATTGTGATTCTTAAATATTAAACTGTATTTTGATTAATACCGCTGTATATATATAATTTCTTAATAATCATTCTTATGCTTAGTTTTATAATTCGATTCTGACTATCGATCTATACATAAATTTGTGTTTTATGAATAGATGATAAATAAGAACTAAAATTGTTTGTTATTATTTTTGTCAAAGTGTGGAAATTTGACCGAAATAGATTTAAGGTTTCTGACTGGTGTAAAATCGTCGTTTTTGATGAAATTATCAAAAACAATTATGACTTAATTTTGTAGCCTGTTTAATCAGCTTCCAAAAACTGTCTCACTTTTTACTCTACGTGAATTACAAATGGAGTTACAGCTGTTTTATTACCGAACTGTAAGCATTATTTTATGTTGCATGAAAACTTTAAATGTGTTTTCTGAGAAATGATATTTTTTAGGAAAACTGTCTACAGTAACAATGGTTTCTCAAAAAGTTATTCAAATATTGTTATGAAATTTTCTGAGATTGTTTTCTGTAATATGCTTGATGTTTTCCTCTGAAAACTAAGATCAATTTTAAAATCAAGTATTATTTTTAAGTGCTTAAATATAAACGAAAAGCATTTTTATGAAAAATTACCAGTTTAGTAACCATGTTCAGCTATATCTCGAAACTATTTTGAAGTACAAGAAATATTTTAAAGCATAATACAGATAACTGACATAAAAATGTACTCCTACAAGGATTTAGGTATATTTAGAATATGATTTTGTCTATGGCTGTTAGCGTAAGGTAAATATTTTAGCTATTTTTCTTCAAATTTCTCAGTTTTTTTTAAAAAAATATTATTTTGAAAGCCTAATTTCACAATATTTTCATACTTTTAAAACATAATGCAGTTGAAAAATAACATTAAAAAATATATATAAGTTATTTTTCACAAAAATGTCTCCGAACACAGTCGGATACCTTAAAGTTATCTTCTCATTTAATAACCTCATAAAAGAAGTTATATGCTCATAAATTAATGTCTCATTATACACAATGGCTTGCTCATAAATTAATGACTCATTATACACAATGGCTTTCTCATGAATGAATGGCTCATTATAAACAATGGTTTGTTCATAAATTAATGGCTCATTATAAACAATGGTTTGCTCATAAATTAATGGTTCATTATACACAATGGCTTGCTTATAAATTAATGGCTCATTATACACAATGGCTTGCTCATAAATTAATGGCTCATTATACACAGTGGCTTGCTCATAAATTAATGGCTCATTACAAACGCAATTAATAACATGTACTAAAGTTTTCATAAAACAAATTAATCATGCAAATGTAGAATTCTTTTATATATCAGAAGTGTTAACTCAATTTTTTAGCATTTATTTTCCAGACGCCGCTGATAAAATAGGTCAACAGACTTGCAAATGACACTAAGCATGCCAGTTAGAATTAGCGAATATTCAACGAATAT
The DNA here is from genome assembly GCA_013235015.1 of Araneus ventricosus. Lineage (NCBI taxonomy): Eukaryota > Metazoa > Arthropoda > Arachnida > Araneae > Araneidae > Araneus > Araneus ventricosus. Next base: position 5,511 of record BGPR01011996.1, read on the forward strand.
TTTTATTTGTTGAATGCTGCTGATAATATACCATTTCATATTCTTAAATTTATATTAAACTAGCTGTTACCCGCGACTTCGTGCGCGAAGAATTTGCATTGCTACTTTTTTTAAATTCACGAATGTAAATGTTTCGTTATATGTAGAAAGGGGAAATCAAAAGTTCTGACGGTTCATAATACATAATTGGACGACTAATTTAATTCTCCGTTACTGTAAATTACATCATTGTACTCAATGGTATCATCTGCTCTTTGGAATATATCATCCACCAGGCTATATGTCATTCTGCTTCTACTGTTTAAAAGAATACATAAGACAAAATATACCTTCCTATTCTAAAAACTCTGACAACCATATCATATACGTCAATGGACGATCCTGGTTTGTTTATTTTGGATTCATAGACCGTTTTCCGGTAACCTTCCGATTTAAGAAATCGCCAAATCCATTTGGCAACTGTATCAAGCTCCAAGCTCGAATTAGTTCTTTCTTTAGTAAACAAAACGTTCAATTCCGTGTTCTTTGGGTTTGTGTAATCCTTTCTATTTAAATCGGTTAAAAACACCTCTTAAAGCCTTAAAATTCGAAACGGAACTATTGTAATTAACTAAATCGTTTGGTTACAAATTTAACCGCAAAAAAATCTTGGATGCCGATGAAAAGAGCGATAAAGAATAAATTTGGCAACCTTTCCACTAAATTAGGCTCTTATTTTAAGTAAACATTGAACGATATTTTCATTTAGTTATACTTAACTTTAGTTTTTAAATTTTAATCTAAAAACTCTTGGAACTATATCATATCTACCATTAGATTTCTGTCCCGGCGTTTATTTTTCAGTTATTATTGCAGAGATTATTTCTTTTCTCAGCAAGATCACGTGATGCATGACTTTAAAAATAAGTTATTCCACATACTTGCGCTTTTCTGAAGGATCACGTGACATTCCATTTTGTTTACGCATTCCTTAAGGATGACGTGACATTTCATTTTGTTTACGCATTCCTTAAGGATTACGTGCCAGTTGATTGAAAAATAAAGAAGTAATCTTCATCGCAAATCGCTTGTTAATTATTTAATTATTATCTGTAAAAAATAATGAATTTAACATGATGTCACCTACCCAATGTCCGTTCCTGGGTTTCAAGCTACACCTCTGCCAATTTTCATCCATATCGGTTTTGTAGTTTGGTCGTGAAAGCGTAACAAACAGACAGACACACTTTCGCATTTATTATATTATATGGATATTTATAAAAATAAGCAAAATTTTTAGAAATAAAGGTGAATTAGTTCAAAGTCTAACCGATGCCTAGCAACGGAGTAGCTATAATTCTTCGTTATTTAAAAATCGTCTGCACGTATTTAAACATTTTGGAACTTTTAAAAATTAATAACAATCGAAGAAAACATGTCAGAGAAATAAAATTGGTATCATTGAAAAGGTAAACATTTGAACTTTAAGATGGTATAAAAATAATTTTTGTCGAACAATTTGCTCCGAAGTTACGGCGGAAAAACTGTTTCGGTTAATTTCTAATTAACTGCCTGTTTAATTAACTTTTCGACTTAGAAAAGTTCATAAGTGTCTTCCCCTTGTCTTAAATAATAAGTGTACAAAATTTGGTTGAAAACCGTCCATTGGTTTAGGAGGAGATGTGGAACATAGCCACATACATACATACCCACAATGACTTTTATTTATATTAAGATTTAACGAAATTATTCATTTTTTAAAGTTTCCGTAAAAGAGAAGTAATTATTGAATTTCTGCATTTATTTTTTTCTCTATTTGACCTCGATTGCATGAAAAATAACTTAAATCACTTTCGCAAACAAATTCTTAAAAATAAGAAATGTACGCCTTTTTAAAATAAATGCGTTTGTCACGAATCTTACTTTAACAAATCCTAAGAAAAGGAATAAATCGATTTCAGAATGCCGAGTGTTGATAGAACGAAATCTGTTAAGTCTTGCGTTGAAAAAATTTCATATTCCCGTCCACCATTGAAGCTCATTATACAGTTCTTTCCTGTTTCTGTGTAACTACGAATATATTATCCACATTTTCTTTGTTTCAGATGAAAGCTCTTGACTCCCGACGCTGCATGAAAATCGAGTTAGAATATCAGTTTATGCAAATCAATAAACTGAAATCCGCATTGTGAAAGAACAGATAGTATAAAAAATATCATTTCAATGCAAGAATGTATTTTCGTTGCGTCTTCCATAAGCTTCCATTTGCAAAGACATCTCTTGCAATTGAATTCTTTCGATAGAAATATTCTTTACTTGGAATTCTTAGAACCTGGAAAGCAAATAGTTTTTAAAAATCATCTTATAGCCTCTCTACTTGATGATTTTCTTTCCTTTTATAATTTTCTATGAAATGCTTATTATTATTATTTCTTACAAATCTTGGCAAGAAAAATAACAAAAAAAAACTAGGAACTTCGATTACAGTCAAAACCAGCGGGAGTGGTCTCCCCTAAACTTTCTCGTATACTCCTAACACATGTAGAGAAAACTAGAATAATAAAAGACGTCAAATAAACTTCCGTAGCAAGTAAACCAAAGTTGGAACCACGCGTGGTTTGAAGGATCAAACAAATTGAAATCCCCTGCGCATTCTTTTGCGCAACAGGACCTGGCGAGACTCCCTAAATGTTTGCTTCCTTACAAAATCGCGCGAGAATTGGTTTTTGGCAAACTGCCAAGTTTCGGAGTCCCTTCTTCTTTTCACATGTCACCAGTAGGCATGCGCAGACAGTTAGTTTCAAAACTGAACAAGTATGCGATTATACAGACCGACAGACAGTCAACCCTTCGACGGATTTGGCCCAAAATTTTATACGGACCTACATTTATGACGATAAAACTGTGTACCAAATTTTATCCCTCTAGCTAATCAAGTTTTTGAGTTATAGCGTTCGCATGACCGCGGACGTACAGATTGACAGACTTCCCGTTGACAGATTTTGTCCAAAATTTGATAGAAACCTACAAATTATGTTTAAAGACCACATACAAAATTTCATCCCCGTAGCTCTAATAGTTTTCGAGTTATCGTGTTCACAGACAGACAGACACACAGACAGACAGACATAATTCCAAAATTGTGTTTTTCGGACTCAGGAAGGTCTAAAACGTGGAGATTCGTCAAAATCTCGAGTTCGAATTTTTTGACGATTACAATACTTTCTCTTTGTATACTTCGTATACGAGAAAGTAAAAATAGATTGAACGCACTGGAATAGAGGAACTCATTATTCATAAAACATGTTTTAACACATTACTTTATTTGTGTTTTCATCAATTAATTGTTCTATGAATTACATGCATTAATTATACACATTTTCATATGGTTTTGTGTTGAGTTTGCAAAGAATTAGATTTTTGTTTTTTAATCAGAATTATCAGGCATTATTCAAATAATATGAATATCAAAATAGGTTAACCTTTTCTGTCATTCCGGGTAAGCTCAGAGTTTCCAAAGATGATTTATAAGCTGTATTAAATGATGTTTAATCTATTAGAATTAAACAAGTTCACTCTAATCAGGACACTTAATTATTCTTTAGAGTAAAACACATATATTAGACATAACATAACACCACAGCATACCCCCGAACTCGGAGCCAGGACGGCTCCCTGTCGGTTGGTTGGGTATGCGTGAAACTTGATTGAAAAAGGCAGAGCAAAAAAAATACAACTTCTATATAAAGATACAAAAAAACAGGACATTTAAAACAAACGAATATAATATATTTTTTTAAAAGTTCAGTCTTTCAGGTCGTTCTGTTGTTGAATTTGAGAGGGTCGTGCCCTGTGTATGGAAGAAGAGAGAATATGAGTACATAGGGTTAGTTGGGTCTGTGGCTAGTTGTTGTCGCCATGTTTTGGAAATAAGAATGTTTCGTTTCCCGCGATGAAGTGGATGAGTTTCCTGATTTTCGACCTAGGATTATTGTTGTTCATGACTCTTTTCCACCAAAGTGGTTCTAGGTCAGCTGACGGTTTTGTTGGGTGGTATGATGTTGTAAACAGGCAACTTGTAGCATAGTGTAAGGAGCTTCCCAGGTTTCCGCAGCCACAGGAATCGCTGCTTCTGATGTTGAATCTTTTAAGATATGTCGGAAATGGACCGTCGCCCGTGACGAACATTATTTCTGGCCGTTGCCATGGAGTAAGAGTTGTCTTGACTTTAGGCAAAACGTTGTGAACACTCCTGCCTCTTTCTCCATTGTCCCATTCATTTTGCCAGCGGATGATGGACTCTTTTTGTAGGAAACTCTTGATATGGTTTCTTGGCGCTGGGATGTATGTGGGGATTAACACACGTACAAAATTAAACATTATTATTCATACAGCATCACGCTAGAAGTAAAAGTTCGCACTTGCAAAGTATCGGTTCTCACCTCTGGTTTCAGTTTTGAAGTTGACATCTCAAAGCGTCCTCTGGTAGCATACAGTACTGTTTTGATAAAAAAAGTTCACGTAATAAGTATAGTTCAGTCCGTTTCGAACAGGGTGCATTTCAGTCCCAACAAAATTTTGAACTTGAAACATGAAAAGAATTTCTTAAAACAATGTTTTATATTAAAATGTGTGAGGTGCTATATTGGATTTTTAAACTATAAATTAGTAACGGTGAATTGAGATTTAAAACAGTACAAATTAGCATAGAAACATCTGTAACACAAAAAAGAAAAGTAGAAAAATTTGATAATTATCAATTTACAATTTTTCTCAAATATCTTCTATTTTCTAACATAATATGTTTCAATGAATAAACCAAAATTTAATTTGTATATGCTTTCTAATATAAAAAACTTTGATGTACAAGGTATCTCAAAATTATTAGTAAAAATATTCAGGACGCACCTGTAACATTAAAAGAAAAAAATAATCACCCAGGAATGGTCATTTGAAAGTTCGAATAGAGACATCAGCTAGCAATGATTCAGAACAGTAATTATTACGGAACATATATTGAGCAAAATTTAACATATGGAGCACTAAATACTTACATTTAATGTTGTACTCTGAGACGCGCCATGGTTTATTTACAGTAAATGCATCCCTGAAACTGGCGCAAGCCTTATTGCCGTTCAAACTAACATGGAGTTTCTGCGTTGTCAATGGTATCGTCGAATTTTGCTCTGAGATCCATTTCCTGGGAAAAGGACGATTCTCACACCATACCTTTAAGGTAACCCAAGAAAGAAAGAAAATTCCGATAATTCAGATGACTCTGAAAATAAAGCAAGGGGTCAATACAGGCCAATCCATCAGCGTTCAAATGATCTGGCAGAGACCATCGAAAATGGGTTGATGTACCTCGGTTTTAAACCATAAATTACTCAGCACCCTTTCTGGAACATGAGCACCCCCACGGGTCCTGAAGAGAGATCAAATATTTTTGCTGTGTCCATCCAGAAAAGAAAGATGTATGGACCAACTTAGCAGTCACCACTATACTTGCCCTTGCATTTATGGCTGCTCGCCACATCGGCATGAACAAAATGTGGATTCAAATCAGCCCACATGCGAGGTGTCCATCTGGAATAGTAAAATGTATCGATCGACTAATCAATCCCATACGAGTCCTCAAGAAAGATCAAATATTTTTGCAGTGTCCATC
>BGPR01011996.1:23624-41941 GCA_013235015.1 Araneus ventricosus
TTCATACACGATGTTCCAAACACAATACCTAAAAATTTGCAGTGGTTGAAATACGAGTATATTAAACATAAAACTAAAAATTAAGCAGCAATTTCATTTATCAGTACTAGAGATTTACTGACAGAATTTTTTTATGAAAAAAGTTTGGTCTAAGCAAACAAAACTGAATGAACAAAATAAAAAAAAAATGGAATGAACAAAATGCAGCACAAAATGAAAGTCATTCTTGGAATCCAAAAAATAATAGATGCTTAAAGTTGCCAATCTGACAAATTGTAATTTGTTTGTTCGATTCATTTATTGTAATCTAAGAAAATCAAAACTTCCGTGAAATTATTATTTATTTTCTGACGCCACAGATGCTTGCAAATAGCTCTATGTCGAACAACATAGAGCTATTTCCTATGTTTTATTTCATTCATTTATTTGTTTCATCTATTTTATTTTTATTTCTGTTCTAAAATATTTTGTTACATATTGCATAATGAATTCTATGTAAATAAAATCAATTTCTTTATTTTTCTCTCTAATTATAAATTCCAACTTCTGTGATATAAATTTATGAATCTGACATTAAAAAACTTACATTAATTTCATTTCTTTACTATTTTACAATAAAAAAATAAAATACCTTTACTTTTATTCTATTCAGCTTTATTCTTTTAAAAGTAATAAAATCATGTTCTTAAACGAATTTCGCTCACAAGAAATTTTGTATTCCGCTTTCGACACGAATACATTTAAAAAATTGTGAAAAACCAATAATTCTATTTCAAAATATTCGGAACTGGATAACAAAATATTATTAATACGTCAGAGAAATTTCATATCCCTTTCATCGTGAAAAAAATTCACTATTCAGTATTTTTCTGTGCGCTCAAAATTCTGAATTGTTTGTTTCAAATGAAAGCTTTTGACTCCCGATACTACATCAGAATTGAGTCAAAATATATGTTTAAGCAATTCGATGAACTGAAATCCGCTTTTCAAAATAGAAGATAATAGAAAAATATCATTTCTTACAAGTGTTTTATTTTGTTTTCGTTCGCAATTTCTATTTTCAAAGAAATTTCTTGTAATTGAATTTTTATGGATATATCTGTTCTTATCAGAAGAATTCTCTCAATTGGGAAACGAATAATCTTATATGTCCTTTTCTTGATGTTCTTTAAAAATGTTCTTTGAAGCATTTTAATTGCTATTCTCATTATTTAAAATTAAATTATTACTTTCTCGTATACGAAAAGAAAGTATTGTAATCTTCAAAAAATTCGAATTCGAGAGATTTTGACGAATCTCCACGTTTTAGATCTCCCTGAGTCCGAAAAATACAATTTTGGAATTATGTCTATCTGTGTGTCTGTCTGTGAACACTATAACTCAAAAACTATTAGAGCTACGGAGAGGAAATTTAGTATGTGATCTTTACACATAATTTGTAGGTTTCTATCAAATTTTGGACAACATCCGTCTACGGGGTCTGTCTGCGGTCATGTGAACACTATAACTCAGAAACTTGAATAGATAGAGGATAAAATTTGGTACACAGTTTTATCATTATGAATGTAGGTCCGTCTTAAAGTTTGGACCAAATCCGTCGAAGGGCTAATGGTCTCTCGGGCTCTAAAATCACATACTTGTAAAACTTATATCTCCTAAACCCTTTGGCTTAGATGTATAAAAATTGGTATGACGGTTGCTAAAATTAATTATAGATCTGTGCCCAAATGTTTTTCAAACGATTATAAAAAAGGCGTTAAAATTGTATATTCAATGTTTTTTAAACTTGATTCTCCATGCCCATGCGTACTGGTAGCAATCTCTATGCACGCGGAAGGATTACCTCACTTTATCCTTGAACAGTGGAAATCGGTAAGCATCTCTTTGAGTATAATTCTTCACCTAAATATTTTACAATCGCTATAATCTACAATGAAAAACTTTCTGATAGTCATTGGATTCTGGGTTAAAGTAGGTTCGAATTTTTTTATCTACGCGGGGGGAGGGGAAACAGCACCTTTTTGGGGAAGTATACGAGAAAGTTTAGGGGAGACCACTCCCGCTGGTTTAAATCGTATTTCAAAGAAAGTAACCAAAAACTATTAATTTCGATAACTGTGAAAGACATAGCCTGAGGAACAACTTTTGAAAAGAAACTAGGTTTTTCATTATTATTTTAATACGATAGCTATAAAGCTCTATTTTCAGTTTAACAACATGATAAAAAACTACAAGTAAAACAATTTCGCAATATTGCTGTGATTATGTTTGTGTATTAATTGTCGATGTTTCATGTCATTAATGGAAACTAAATTCAAATATTTCATAATTCATCATTAAATGTCTTCGTATAACTTGTATTTTTTAGCATGTAGCACACTGATTGATGTAAAGTGTTGACATTGACACGTAAAAAAGATTCATACAGAATTCAGTTTCAAAAATTACAAACCAGCAAAACAATATTTGAGCACAAGGGGGAAAGAACGATATATTAAACTGCGCGTTTAATTAAATTTTAAACATTACTCATTTTTACAAAAGTAGAATTTCATTCCTAATATGTTTCAATAAACAAACGATTATTTAATTTATATTAATTTTCGGAGAATTAACACGATAAAAATCCATTATTTAAATGCAGAATATTTATGTCGTTCTCAATTATGTCTTTGTATTATTTCCTTTGTCTCTGAATTGCTTGAATTGGCGTTGTTTTTACAATTTGTAGAGGGTAATATGAATTTTATCTTCTTTTCATATGTTGGTAAAGAAAACTTTCTAAATTTTTTCTTGTTTCAGTTATTGGATAAATTCAGGCCACAGAGGAAATAATTTTGACTATTATAGTCATTCCCATGATTTTTATTGTTTGATTCTATAGTAATTCTTTAGTTAATTATAGATAATATTGTCGATGCAATTACTGGATGCTGCTGCGTTGGCGCACAAAAGGTATATTGTTATCGCTATTGTTTACTTCTTCTGTTTCTTCTGTATTTTGCTTTTTTGTATTCAGATATCTTTCTTTTGTATTTCATTGGAAGTAGCTGCATTTTTGCGCCATTCTGTCTAATAGAAAGTTTAACTTTCTAAAATTTTTTCATATCTTTCGTAAAATTATTTCACTTGTACTTGCCTTTGTATTAATATGTACTGGAAATTTTCTAGATAGACTGAAAGCTTTTATCGGAGACATCCTTCAAAGAACTTTAATAAATTTCGGTATTTCATTTCCTACATAACTTCCGCAATATATATAAAGAGGAGTAATTCGATTTCAAGATGTTGAAAACTAGATGAAACGAAATCTGAATAGATGAAATTTCATATTAGCCGCCTGCATTGTGCAATGAGCCTTTCATTCAGTTGTTTTATATTTCTGCAGAATTCGGAATTTTCGTCCCTGGATCTCTTTGTTCCAGATGAAAGCTCCTGACTCGCAACGTTACATGAGAATTGAAACAGAGTCTCAGTTTATGCAAATCCACGAACTTAAATCCGCCTTGCTCAAGAGGAAATAACACAAACGGAATCTTGCTATTGTAAGAATGTATTATATTTTCTTTCTTTCACAATCCTTTCTTTGAAAGGAACTCTTTTGCAATTGAATTCATTGGGTGGAACTATTCCTCAAGTGAAATTCTTCACAAATGAAAAACAATTTCTTTCAAAATAATGGTATAACATTTTTTCCTATAAATTAGATGACATTCTTTTTTCTCTTAAATTTATACTTTTTTCCCTTCAGGTATCTAGCGGCACACAGTAAATTTTATGCTAAAAATAAGCGTCCACAAAGAAATTTCTAAATTATAAATAAATTGTGTTATTACGATAATTTTTCTAATACTCCAAATCTCTTGCACTTTTAACCAAGGCGGTTATTAAACAGTTGGTTGGATATTGGAAGGTGCACTATACAGATTTCTTTTAGGTAGTCAGAGTATATGCAATCTTTAAGCAAATATTTTTTCATGTTATGATATTTTGTAGTTTGAAATATTCAGCATTAATTTTTAAGTTAATGAAATATAGCTAAAAATTGAAAATGAAGGAGCTTTATTATTTTGTAAATGGCTTTGCATTAGAACTCCTTTGAAATACTTGACTTTATTCATACTGATATTTTTCTTACTTAAACAGATATTTGGCATTGCAGTTATAAAAGTGCTAATATCATATATCATATTTAAAGTGCTAACATAATTAAGCAATATTCTGTGTGCCTTTAACCATTTAGAAAAAAGTAATATTTTTGCAAGAAATTAGATCTGAATTCAATGCAATAAATACCATTATTTTCACAGAAATAATTGCAGGTGATTTTTATACTCTATGAAATGCATGCAAACATGCAAAAAATTTTCGATAATAGAAGGCATGATAATTCAGCATGCGCTGAATTAGTATTCATATTCACGTTTATAAATACTTGTAGATTAATTTAACTGTTATATAAACAATTGTTCATATAAATAATTTAGCAGATTTATACGCTAATTTAGCTGTAAGCAGACGTTATCTCGTGCAGAAATCATACAGTACATCATAGGTCATGGAATGCTAGTCGCCCACCTCCACAGGGTATATATTCTTCAAATTCATGCTTCATAAGGGGAATGAGTAATCAAGATCAGTGTATCTCTTTAATCCCGAGGCAACTTTTTTTCTTCTTGTTCCTTTAAAACCGGGACTTTTTGGGAGGAAACGGCATGAATTGGACTCTCCCAACCTGGGTGGTCTTTTCCCTCCATCCCACCCCCTGCTATAACCTTCCCTTAGGACGCACGGAAACATGTTCATATAAATAATTTAGCATATTTATACGCTAATTTAGCTGTAAGCAGACGTTATCTCGTGCAGAAAACTGACAATACATCATAGGTCATGGACTGCTTGTCGCTCACCTCCACAGGGTATATATTCCTCAAATCCATGCTTCTGAAGGGGCATGAGTAATCAAGATCAGTGTATCTCTTTAATCACGAGGCAGCATTTTCTTCTTGCTCCTTTAAAGCCGGGACTTTTTGGGAGGAAACGACATGAATTGGACTCTCCCGACCTGAGTGGTCTTTTCCCACCATCACACCTCCCGCTATAACCTTCCCTTAGGGCGCACGGAAACGTGCTGTGTTTGGCAAGGATAATTGGGCCCCTCAACCGCGCTTATCTCTTAAGCGATTTCAGAACCTCACCTTACCTCAAAAGAAGCCAACCGCCTAAGACCGGCCTTCGTCGCTGTTAAGGGGAAATGTTTAGACAGCCCCGGAACCGCCTCGCTCGGTATGAGAGGGGTATACCAGTGCTTTGAAGAGTGCTTCTCACACTATAAAGGCGGGTGCTTAAAAATCTATTGAAATGGTATAAAATATATAAAGGAATAAAAATTATTTCATGAAAATTATTACCATAATGAATATTCTAAAGGAAAGAAGACATGAAATTGTCACTGTCTAAAAAATAGTTATTCAAGTCAATTGGTTGTAATAGCAATCTCTGTGAGTAATTGCTGCGTTGTTCATGTATATATTAATTTTTTGTTAATTTTCTTTTAAGCCAAGAATGTGTCATTATGATTAAATTTAAATGTAGACTTTATCATGCTAGTTTATTTCCAGTGAATTAATAATTAAAATTATGCAAAATCATATTTTATTTGGAAAAAGATAATTTTTTTTCTTACTAAACAATCTTAACATTTGAAGCGTTTTAACTGTACATAATTTTTTTCTTTTGGTTTTTTTTATTTCTTTAATGCAATTATCTTCCTGATAAAGTGTAATTATTTTATTCCGGTTAAACGTAAACCATTTTTAAACAAAGCAAAACTATGGCAAATGCGATTTTAGAAGAAATCCAAAATATCAAATATCTCCTTATTTACATATGCGCGCAATCAGTTTTCCCATCTATCTTACTCGCTGGACAATCAGTAATAGATTTAATATCATAAAAATAAAAGAAAATCTCTATATTTTACTATCTGTCATAAAAGGCATTTTCAAGATAAATCTATAAATCCTTTCAGCCCTAAAAATAATATAATTATTTTCTAAATTTTTCCTTAATTATTCCTGGATTGCTGATTGTTAGATTGCAAAAATTGCATCTACATCATTTTTAGGTTTTATCAGTATTTTTAAATATTTAAATCTTCGCCACCAAAGTTTCTTTCGTATCGTGCGGCATCTCTGTCAACTTTTGAAATTTAAACGGTAATTTTTAGCAGTTTTATTAAATATCTAAATTTTTCTAAATTATTTTGGCGTTTAGATAGTGGTGCTGGGTGTATGGTTGCAATAAAACGATGATTTAAATTATATACATTTAATTTACATTATTTACACCACTTATTTACATGACGAAAACTTATGCGAACAACATCGCATCGCGCGGATACAATCTGGAATGATAACAATGCTGCCAGATACAAAAGATACATTTTACATTTCAATAATAAATGAGTGGCTTGACGCTAGCGCCGCCACATTATCTTCTTAGGAATCGACTTAAATATTAATTGTCTTAACTTTTGATGTCTTTTCATTTAAGGTTTCAACTTTATTAAATTATAAATCAAATTTATTCAACGGGACTATTTACTCGCCATCTTGCTTCGCGGATGTATTTGTGCGTATAAAGTAAGTGTCGCCTGATCGGAAGAGATTTCTTTGTGTGATTTTTGGCTTGACTGTACAAGAGGAAAGTGGTTACACATAGGGGTCCTGGAGGCCGTTAGGCCTTCAGGGTGCTTGCACCTGCTATTATAAGTATATAACGACAAAAAATTCTCGTCTGGACCTCTCAGGCGTGCTGACAGGCTTATAAGATTATCAGCGTGATGATGTCTCAAAGATAAAACCAATTACATCTTCAAAAGGCAAGAAAAATTTGGAAGCGAGAGGTTTCTTTGACAGAATCGATTTTTTTGTGATTCTGGACCACATCTGAATGTGCAGAATGTGTCAATAGAGAAAATTCTCTGATTCAACGGTGTGCATACTACAATTTCTACATCAGTGATGTTAGATGTACTCGTTTACCTCACAAAATGGTAAATTTGTGTGGCAGGTAATCACTGTGTTATTTCGATAATAAATGCAAATCATTCATTTCATCTTGTCATTAAGAGAACTCAAGATCAGCGCAAAGTTGACAAAAAAATTTTCTGTTATACAGCAAGATCTTGTCCAGCAATGGACGTTTAGTATATTCTTCAAAAGAGAATTCTCTATTTTTCTATCAATTTCTGGGTATAATTTACCATTCCATAGTCTGCAGCTATGATTTATTTTTGCTGTTTTCATGCATAATTGTATGTGTATTTTTCTCTCTGTTTTTATTGTGTGCATCATAATTACTATATATCTATTCATAAAAATGTGGCAGTAATACTTAATTTAAACGATTATCAAATAAAAAAAATTCGAAATTTATAATTTTGATTCTGTTTCCATTTTCTCAAATTATTTTAAACAACGCAATGTTTCTTATGTTTTCAGTTTCTTAATTTTAGCGGACAATTAAATATATTTTTAGGTACCTGTGTCTGTAAAGGTAGGTACTTGCATTATATGTGTGTAGTATAAATTGCATTTCATTGTATTCGTATTTTAGCACCCAGTATTGGTTTAATAATTGATATATTAATCTAATTTTATCAATAGGGCACCAATCTTGCATTAACGTTTTATAATTAACATCCTAAGAAAAACCATTTTTTAGAATCAACACTGATTTAAATTAGAATTGGTATTTCAGATTAAAGTGATTCCAGTGTTTCTGGGAAGTTGATGCATCACACGAAATCAGGGCACAGCTATTTTCTGAAATCGAACTAAATAATTTATGCATTCGTCCTTCTCTAAATGGATGGCGGGGCTATTCAAAGCACAAATAGATTTTAACTCGGTATTCAGTGCTGGTTCTGTCACGGTTGATTATTTGACATTAAAGGTTAACTTTATAAAGATAAATAGTCTATTGATAAGGTGCTTTGTAGCTTTCAAACAGATTTCAGATATTAGTTGTAGTTGCAGTAAGAGATCGTCTGTGATTTCAATATATTTCTGATTAAACTTCAGAGGAGATTCAACTGTGTAGAGTAAGGTAGGTTTCTCATTGAAACTACTTATTTGAAAGCACTAATTTCTCTAACTCTGTGAATTATGTGATCAAGCCATAAATTATTCGAACTCTTTGGAATACTTACTTCTTTACAATCAATTTCTACAAATTTGGGGGATCTTTAAATTAAATATATCAGTCGCATTATTCTGAGCTCCAGTTCTTATCTATTTCTAGAAAGATAAATTATGAAATTTTCTGATAGTGCCTCGTCAGATGAAAATAAATTTAACGATAGATCTTTGTTAGTTCGTTGGCTGAAAATCAATTCATCTTGCCCAGCAACTATCTTTCTCTTGGAGTGTTGGTCTTAAAATTATTCCTTTTGGTAATTGCTGCGAGGTTGCGAAAAGTTCGGTTTTTTGTCACGCATTTTAATCTTTGTAAATTTATTGCATTTTTTGACATAGTTTAGATTTTTTCGAATGCATTTCTTAATAAGAAATATTGATTACAGTTAATTATAGAAGTTTCAAAATTTATCTATAGATGACAAGAATTACTTCTTTCATGTATAAAGATAATTTATATATTTGACATAAATAACAGATTCAGATTTGAATATTTTGAGTTATTTTTCACTTTATCATGAATTTTGGATAAACCGACAAAGAAATGCATTCACACCATACATATATAGTAAGCATTTGAAAGGATTATTTTGTGATTTCTAAAATCATTTAATCGAAGTTATACTAAAATACTTCATTATTTAGAAAAACTATTTATCCTCGTTCCTTTAACATAAAATGTTATATTCCTTCAAAGTTTTGGGGATTTTGGAGGAGAAAATACGATTACCCCTTTAAAGTCTGGTGATATATTATTTTCTACCTCCATTCTATTTACATCATTTGCTGTGTGGTATATTTTTGTACTGCTTTTACCTAATAGCCGGAAAGAGTCAATGCATTTTCAAGAAACAATTTTACACAACGCTATAATTATGTAAAAAATCATTCCTCAATAACCGGAAAGAGTCAATCTATTGTCAAGAAAGAGTTTTACACACTGCAATAATTATGTTCAAAAATCATTCCTCAATAAGTGGAAAGAGTAAATTCATTTTCAAGAAACAATTTTACACACTATAATTATGTTGAAAAATCATTTCTCAACAACCGGAAAGAATAAATGCATTTTCTAGAAACAATTTTACACACTGCTATAATTATGTCGAAAAATTATTCTTCAATAACTGGAAAGAGTCAATGCATTTTGAAGAAACAATTTTACACATTGCTATAATTATGTTAAAAATTCATTCCTCAATAACCAGAAAGAGTCAATCCATTTTCAAAAAAGAGTTTTACACACTGCTATAATTATGTCGGAAAATCATTCCTCAATAACTGGAAAGTGTCAATGCATTTTCAAGAAACAATTTTACATTCTGCTATATTTATGTCGAAAAATCATTCCTTAATAATTGGAACGAGTCAATGCATTTTCAAGAAACAATTTTACACACTATAATTATGTTGAAAAATCATTTCTCAACAACCGGAAAGAATAAAGGCATTTTCAAGAAACAATTTTACACACTACTATAATTATGTAGAAAAATTATTCTTCAATAACTGGAAAGAGTCAATGCATTTTGAAGAAACAATTTTACACATTGCTGTAATTATGTTAAAAATTCATTCCTCAATAACAGGAAAGAGGCAATCCATTTTCAAAAAAGAGTTTTACACACTGCTATAATTATGTCGGAAAATCATTCCTCAATAACTGGAAAGAGTCAATGCATTTTCAAGAAATAATTTTACACACTGCTATAATTATGTCGAAAAATCATTCCTCAATAATTGGAAAGAGTCAATGCATTTTCAAGAAACAGTTTTACACACTGCTATAAATATGTTGAAAAATCATTCCTCAATAACCGGAAAGAGTCAATCCATTTTCAAGAAAAAAATTTACATACTGCTATAATTATGTTCAAAAATCATTCCTCAATAACTGGAAACAGTAAATTCATTTTCAAGAAACAATTTTACACACTATAATTATATTGAAAAATCATTTCTCAATAACCGGAAAGAATAAATGCATTTTCTAGAAAGAATTTTACACACTATTATAATTATGTTGAAGAATCATTCCTCAAAAACCGGAAAGAGTAAATGCATTTTCAAGAAACAATTTTACACACTACTGTAATTATGTTTAAAAATCATTTCTCACTAACCGGAAAGACTAAATGTATTTTCAAGAAACAACTTTGCACACTTCTAAAATTATGTTGAAAACTCATTCTTCATTCAGTTTAATATGCAAATAACTCAATGTGTTTCGAGTTAAAATCATTATATTAAGAATAATGAACTAAAAATAAAAAGAAACACAAATTTTTAGATATCATAGATTTTCAAAAACTGGTCGATAATGAGTAAAAATGCCGTATTTAATTTGGAACTTGCTTTCCCTCCTTTTAAGTTTAACTGGATATATCGCAACTTTCTAGTTCAATTCGCTGTTATGACTCTTTTCTGTTTCTCAGCATAGAAACAAGTGTTATATCTCGCTAATTTAACATAAGTGTATCAGACAGAGTGAAACGACCTGTCTTTATTCTAAGATTTCAAAGACTTGTCGTTTTACCTTTTTCTGTCTGTATATTTGTCTATCAGTTTCATAGTACAAATTCCTGTAAAATTATGAAATCAAAGCATGAAAAATAACATCCGGCTAAAAATAGAGAGTATTAAAACAGAAGTTCGAGCTATTTGAAGCGAAACCCAAACTAGAATGTGTTAAAAGTAATACCTTAAAAGATTCATGATACAATTCATATGTATTTCATAGTACAAATACCTATAAAATGATGAAATCAAAGCGTGAAAATAACATCCGGCTAAAAGAAAATAGTATTAAAACTGAAATTCGAGATATTTTAAGCGAAACCCAAAATAGAACGTGTCAAATACAAGCAGAAACCTTAAAAGTTTCATGATACAATTTAGATACATTTAGTTATACATTTTTAATGCAAATGCCTATAAAATGATGAAATCAAAGCATGAAAATATCATCAGGCTAAAAATAGAGAGTATTAAAACAGAAGTTCGAGATATTTTAAGCGAAACCCAAACTAGAACGTGTTGAAAACAAGCAGATATCTTAAAAGATTCATGATACATTTCAGAAACATATAGTGATACATTTCATAGCGCAAATACCTATGAAGTGATGAAATCAAAGCATGAAAATAACATCCGGTTTAAAATATAGGGTATTAAAACAGAAATTCGAGATATTTGAAGCGAAACCCAAACCAGCACGTGTTAAAAACAAGCAGATACCTGAAAAGATTCATGATACAATTCAAATGTATTATTTATAACGAAGATGCTCGGTGACAAGCAGGTGAATAAAGGTATCATCTCTTTGGCAGCTTATTTTGGGAAGAACCTGAAGATTCTCATTAAATGAGAGAATAGCGTGACACAGTAAATGTTAGTTCGCGTGAGTCTGAAACTCCCCATTCTCAAATCTCATGAATAAAAATACAAAAATATATTCATCTCCTTTGAAATGCTTTGAACTTCCGAATTCTAAATAAGTTTGAATTGTTCAAGGAATGAGAAGGAACTGTGAAGAACAACATTGGACAATATAGTAGGTTTAATGACGTAAGGGCGACGTTTGGTTTAACTTCGCCAAATCAAAGGTAAAATGACAAGTAGACCAACTTGTAAAATCTAAATCTTAAACTCTGGTCTGAATGTGTCTGTGGTACAGTGCACATTTGTCATGCCGTAACTTATTTTTCCCTCGTGAATTCTACTATTAATTGGCAATTTGAATATTAATGGCACTCTGACATTGGTTACATTGTTAATAATGTTCTTTAGTTTTCGTAATGCGAAACTGTTCAGTCATATATTTATGACTTGTAAATAGTGAAAGTTCAATTTTAATAGAAACTAGCCACCTTCGGCAACCAGCTGGTTCGCCCGTTTAAATTAGTTTTAATTTTTGTATTTTATATTAATTATAGCCTTACCCGTCGCAGTTTCAGCCACGATATCTCAGGAAAGATGAACAAAAAACTGAATATTAATTTGCATTTGACAGATAGTAAAATATTTAAAGACGTAAATTTTAAAATGCCAGCGGTACAATTCTGTATGATACATCGCAGCTAACGAAACTTACAAACCGTGTTTCATATTACTTTCACTCAATTCATCTATCACTCATCGGTAGAATGATTAACGCTGGTCACTTAATTAATGGTCGCAAAAGCAGAGTATGCTGGAGGCCCGTGAACCAGTGGATACAAAAAGTGAGGCGGCAAAATATCCATAGACATCTAAAAGACCCGGGAGTATAGGAGGTAGACAATAAAATTTAAAATTTCGTTAGTTTTCCCGAACACTATTGCCTTCTTGTAATTTCTAGTTTCAGGCTGTAATTTCTAATTTCTAATATCAAATTTGATGAGTTATCACTTGAGGAAATTCAAGTTTGACAGCAGTACTGTAACCTTAAGCCTTACCAAAATTTTAATAAAAAATTACCTATAATGCAATATACAAAAATTTGAAAGCGTTTTCATGCTCATAATTTTAAAATGGCAAGAAATCATGAGAATAAATGCTTGGAGAAAGGACGAAAATCATTTCAGTATACCTCACACACAATAAAAACAAACATACCTGAAATGCAATATCTGTTGCCACGGTTTATAAAAATATTACTTTGAAGAAGGCGCGATAAAATATTTCAGAAATGCAGTGAATACTAAAATAAAAATTTTGCTTTGGAGTTAATTTCCCAAGAAAACAATTTATTCTATCACAACCGTAACAATTGCAAGAGATCTTGAATAAAAGATTTGCTGAAATAATGAGATGGTTTGAATTTTATTTGCAACAATAGAAACATTGTTACAATTCATGTTTGAAAGCATTTTGAAACATTAATTAAAATTGAACAAAATATCGCATGACAATAAGATCGGTGTCATTGAAAGGCTAATTTGTTTTATCTTTAAGATGATGTAAAAATGGTGTTTTCGCGATAATAGGATACGAAGTTATTCCGTAAAAACGTTAAAATTTAAAGTAATTTTTAAATAATTTAAATTCTTATTAAAATTTTAAAAAATCCTTCTTAGTGAGCACCTACTCCCCAAGAAGCAACCGCCTGCCAAATGCCAAAGTTTCTAGTCCCAGTGGTTTGGGAGATTTCGTGATGAGTGAGTCAGTCAGTAGTCAGTGAGTCGTGGTATTTGCCTTTTATATACAAAAGATTTAAAAAACACCAGACAGAAATAGGAATGTCTAAAAGTTTGAGCCGACAGTTATTTCTTGAAAAATGAAAATTAAGTGGTAATCCAAAAAATCCTCTAAAATACAAAGAAATTTTTTTTAAATTTTTCCAAATGCTAATTGAATTTTAACATTTTTTTTCATTTGATGCACGCCTTTATGACGTATAAATATTTAATACAACCTTTCATAAATGCACATCGAAAGAAAGAAATTCAATCATCTAAATACTCTCTTTGACATTGAATCATGTTCTAATACATCCTGAAAGGTAATAATTCGATTCTCAAATCTTGAAAATCCGGTAAAATAAAATTTCTAAAGTGTTATACCGATGAAATTTCATGTTCCTATCACTCATTTTGTGAAAAGCTCTCTACGCATTTCTATTCTCTTCCTACAGAACTATGAATTTTGTTGCTCAATTTCTTTAATAGATTTGGATTAAATTTCTTTCTGATGAAAGCTCTTGACTCACGGTTCAACATAAGAATAGAGTTAGCATATCATTATATGCAAATCAATGAAATGAAATCCGCCTTGCGCAAGCAGAGACAGCTTAAAATGTATCATTTCGTTATAGATATGCGTTTTCGCTGCGTGTCCCATAATTATCCATTTGCAAAGAAATATTGTAACAAAATTGTCTTGTGGGTGTACGTGAATCCAATCCAATAAGCAGGATTACAAAAATAAAGCTCATTATTTTTCAAATATTCTAGGAAAAGAAACGTAGCACAAGTATTAAAACAGCACTTGTAAAAATTCACAGCAGAGATTACCAATAAATCTCAACACAGCGCTCAATGGTTTCTTATCAGCTCACCAGCTTGCTTGCTGATCAAAATCCAAATCTCTCTTCTTGGCTTGAGAGCTTACCTTTATACTATTGAACCGGAAGTCACTTCATTACGTAGGAAGTGACGTAATCTCTAGAAAGTTCATAAAACCAGTAGAAATAAGTTGAAAGTTCGAGGTCCTTCTAGAAAATTCCTTTTATCGCCAACTTGCCAAGTTTTTCGCCAAGATTAGCATCTCAGGGAATCGACTTTATAGCTTTGTAACAATATCTTGCCACTGAGTTGCTTGGATCAATCTATTCTTTTAACTGGAATTCTTCATATTTGAAAAACAATATATTCCTCTTTTATCTTCTTCTTCGATGAATTCACTGAATATCCCTCTTATAATTTTTTATATATGTATTTCTTACCTTTTTCTCAAACCCTTATCTTAACATTGTACATTTTTTGCCAGAAAGTAGGAGGTATGCTGTTAAAATTTCAATATTTTTATTAACAGTTCTTTCCATTGAGAGTAATAATTCATACTGTGGTATGATATTTGCTAATTTCAGAAATCATGATTATTAACATGTGTACAAATTTAAAGGCAGCATTATGCAATTAAATTTTGTTTTTTAATTGAGCAATCGCACGCATTTTTCATGCCTTTGTTTTCTGAAACATTTCTTTTGAATATCAGAAATGGTAACGATCTAATGTCGATTGATAGCACTTATTGTTCTTTTGGTAAGAAGAAGCTTTTCAGTAATTCATTTAAGATCTGTTCTCATAGAAATTGCGGGAATTCCAAAAACGTAAGACAGAAATAGAAAAATGTAAAAATTTGAAATGGGTGTGCAATCAGTTGCAAAAGATTTGTTAGCTAACAAATAATCCTCGAAACAACAAAGTATAAATATAACAAAAATTCTTTCTAAAATTCTGCATTCAGCTTCAATTTGTTTTTGAGTCAAAAAATTTTACCTAATTTGGAGACTTGATTGCTATTCAAGATTTGCTTTTGATATTCAAGACGTCAAAAAATTTTACCTAATTTGGAGACTTAATTGCTATTCAAGACTTGCTATTGCTATTCAAAATGTCAAAAAAATTTACATAATTTACAGACTTGATTGCCATTCAAGACTTGTTATTGCTATTCAAGACGTCAAAAAATTTTACCTAATTTGGAGACTTAATTGCTATTCAAGATTTGCTTTTGTTATTCAAGACGTCAAAAAATTTTACCTAATTTGGAGACTTGATTGCTATTCAAGACGTCAAAAAATTTTACTTAATTTGGAGACTTGATTGCTATTCAAGACTAAATAAATAAATAATCGGATCAAATTAATGTTTTTATTAATATTTTTAATTCAATAGTTTTATCAAACAAATGACTGAAATCAAAATCAATAACACATTTTTTAAATCAACCTAAAAGATATCATGAATTAAAAACTGACTTCGAATATTTTTATGAGACAGAATGTTAAAGTCCTTCAAGAAAGAAATATTTTACTTGAAATTTCATTACGAAATTATATATTATTGTAATTTAAGTAATAAAGTATAATAAGAAAAGTAATAGAATAACACGCCATTGTATAATAAAAAAATGTTGTAAAGTGCATTATCATCTTAAAAATAAAATATTCGTTAAGGAAAGCTAAATAGTATATTTATATTACATTTTGTTCCGAACGATTAGAAAATTAAATACTTCTAACGTGAAAACAAATCATTCTTCTTCTTCGGAATTAGTTTGAGGCGGCGATGGCTGGTAAGGTCTCGGCTTTGTGTCCGGAGGGTTCCATGTTCGAAACCCGATTCCACTAAAGTCCACCGTGTATGGGGCCTGTTGCAAGCTAAATCATACGTACTGGCCAAACGCTCTCCCCTTGGTGTGGCGCGGAAGTTTGGAGAGGGGGTGCAAACTCTGGTGTCGTTCCCGTCATCTAACCGTGGTTCAAAACTACGAGGTCCGTGCCAAAAATGTGTTGTTCAAAACAGGACGTTAATATAACTAAACTAACTCGGAATTTGATTAGTATTAGGTTCTGCCTCTCAGTGGCGGAATTGCGCACAGGTGCTAGAGGCGGCAGCTTCGTGCCTTGCTTCAGAGAAATATGAGTCATCATTACAGAACACAGCAATAGCCAACGCAGAAGAAAATTGAATGGAGAAATTAAAATTACTAGAAATAAATTCATATTTTGATAAAGAGCTTCTAATAGGTAGGATGGAAAAATTTCCGATGTTCACAAATTTAGGAAGAAAATATCTTTCAGCACTTGCAAGCATTATATAGTGACTATTTGTTTTCTGAAGCTGGTAAAATATACGAAACCATATAGAACAGACTTCTCTAAATGATATGCAACATTATCAAAAACACTTATGTACTGTGCAACTTAAAATTGGATAAATGTTAGATTTTTTATAATAAATGTAAAGGAATGCAATTCTGCTATATTCTTTATTAACTATATTTGAAAAAGTTCTGAAAACATTTTATTCTTAATTTATTCTACCGAATATCTGTTTAGCATTCGGCCAGATTGAATATCCGGGAAAGGGCCGAATAGGCCTAATATTGAACATTCGTTACATAGTTGGTATCAACGTTAGTTGGTATCAAATTTGTATGAAATCAAACAGAACAGACTTCCTCCAGAAAATGCTGAAACATTATTGTTCTTGCATCATAATTTCAGGCTTTGCAATGATAACTTATATGCAACCTTATTAAATACCTTGCACTATGCAACTTAAAATTCAGTAAATGTTAGAAGATAGATTATTTATAATAAATGCACTGAAATGTAATCCTGCAATATTTTTCGTTAAATGTGTACTGCAAAGCACATTTAAAAAATTATTTTCCTAAATATATTCAGTCGAATATCTGCTTAGTATTCCGCCAGAGGAATATTCGGTAAAGGGGCCGAATACCGAATAGTTGCCAAATATTCGTTAAATCCCTAGTATTGTTATTAGATTATACCATTCTGTCCTTTAGGACAAAAGAGTTGACACTATTCATACGAGCTCGAAATTTAGAAATATAAAATGGTTTTCAGTTTATGGTGAAATTTATTATGGTTCATAAATATAAGTTGGTGATTTATGAGCTCACTTCTCCTTCTCAACTGAGTAAGTTTCCTTTATTAAATGCAAGAAAAGAAAAAAAATATTTTTTAAAAACAATCTTGAAATGTTGTTCCTATTTGATATAAAATTTGAATGTATGGACACTGTTATGTCCAACCCACCTAAATAGACGCAGAAATCGAAACAAATCACTGCTTATTAAATATTTTATATCATCAAACGAAAAACATCTCTGTTTGGAATAGAATGAGAAAATATAAAGTGATGCAGAGGTATTTTAATTTCTTTATCTATTTTATATATACATAGAATTAGGGTTGCCATACGTCCCGTATATACGGACTGTCACTTATTTCACTACTAAGTCACATATTACTATTTGCCTCGTTTTCTCCCTAAACTTTGCCGGGGAGAAATAGAAAGTACTACCGCATATATAGGTAAAAAATATCGAGATACTGAGATTCTATTTAACCAGTTTTTATAGCTAAAATATTTTTAAGAAAAAAATAATACCAATCAAAACTGTGAAGCAATTATGAAATTAAGTATGCAAGAGTGATGGCTGAAGTTTCTTGTAGATGCAAAGTATATTGATGAGAAGTCATGTCTAATAAGGCTATGTGAATACGCATTTACCATTCCAGCGCACAATGTAAATGTAGAGAGAATAATTTCCCTAATGTCAACTCAATGTTCGGACGAAAGGAACTGGTTGTCAGCGGAGAAAACTGAAGCAATTTTGATTTGTCATTAAAATTCAAAAATGATTTGCGCCCAATTATATAATTATGTGAAAGAAGAAATTGTTATAATTAAGAAAGTAACATCAACTTTAAAATATGACTTGGCTAAAAAGGATTGCCCTGCATCTTTTTTATTATTCTACGTATTCATTTTATTAGATTGGTTGAGCTTTATTGCTTTTTCATCAGAGTAAAATAAACCATTACCTACCCACTTTTTTCATGTTTTATTTATTTAGCACTTAAACGTCCAGTATCAG
>BGPR01011997.1:0-46512 GCA_013235015.1 Araneus ventricosus
ATACTTTAAAATAAGCTCGGCAAAGCCCGGCACACCTTTAAAAAGCTTTCACAATGTATAAATTAGAGCTAAAAAGGCATAAAAATTAACTCTTCTTAACTTTTAAAATTTTTTATTATGTGAAAAATAAAGGTATTCGAATGAATATATAATTTAAAACAAAGGTCTTACCTTTATTTAACATGTAAAAATTATTTAACTTCAAACCATCAGTTTATATAGCCAGAAAAAAAATATATCTAAACGTTACAGTAAAGCTGAAATGTGATAAAAACTAAGTTCACTAATGAAGAAATCTGTTTTTCAACTGAGGCTAGGAGTTAAAGAATACGACTCAAGTTCCTGAAATGACCGTCGATCGACGCACCAATTAGTCAGCTATTATAATATACCATTTTTACAATTGTTGAGTACATTTCAAAATTTGGACTTTTGGCCAGGATTTTGGTGCAAATACTCCACTGTGCGCCCTTCCGCCAGGTGTCCACCGGGGGGAGGAGTGGAGATAGAAACTGTAAAGACCCTTGCCTATTGTTCCTTTGTCCCACTTACGGGGTTAGCAGCGACTCTAACAAAGGCACAATGGGCGAGGAATGTGGTCTCTGGACCAGAATATTTCATTCTCTTATAGAAGTTGGATTGACTTGAGCACAATTAGTAAAGAATGTCCTTTTGGGCAAGTGAAAAGTTTGAAGTTTTAGAAATTTTCAGTTCTGTATAACCGAGTCTCTAGCGTTTGCTGTTCGTTGTAAACGTATGAAAATACATCATTAACATAGGGCTTCAGTTGGGACCATGTAAAAGCTTCGGTGTAACCGAAGGTTCGTTATATCCCGGGTTCGCTATATCGCGGTTCGACTGTATATCGATTCTGAAGTTAGTATACAGTTGATAATTTGAGATGTGTGTACGGACATACATATTTCGGTCATTGTCAGTTCCAAAGAACGTCAATATAGCCGGTATTCAAAGTACAACTTAATTTGAATTAAAGCATGACAAATTGAAGTTGGGGTCGGATCGGAGAAGGAAGTCTCCAGGCACCACACCCAGCAGCACCTTAGCATATAGCCAACTGCTGGTATCGACCAGTTCTATACAAAACGAAAATGTCAGTTTCTAACTCAGGGTATGTTTCTTTGTAAAATATATGCTAAAATTCAGAAATCTTAGTTATGATGAATATGCTAAAGTTGACGATTAAGGAAACGGTACCACTTTTAAAGACGCATCCATATTCACATTAGCAATGGTGTAGTCGCAAAATAAGCAGTGCCGGAACGCTCTAAAACCTGAATCCCGTTGGTATGGTGCGGAAGTTTGGAGAGGGGTGTCAGATCAACTGTCTTCCTTGTCTGTCCTGTGTCCATTCAACCGGTACAGTTGCTGTAATGGCATCAAGCACAGGGACATGGGGCGGCGTTCTGTCTTCCTCGTCATATGACCTAACGCCACCCTGAACCTATGATTACTAGAGTCATCTCATCGGTTTTAAATGGCCACAAGGTGGATAAAGCACGAACAAAACACCCAGCGCCGGCAAACCCCGGAACCATAAGCCCGAACCATTTTAATAAGAAACAAAATTTACAAAACAATTTATAATTTCCAGAAATGTACAGAATTGAAAGTGAAAAACATCAGTAATAAATAAATAATAAAATAAACTTAAACACTATCAAAGCAACAACCTATACATGAAAGCAGTTCAAGCAGTTCTATATGTTCAAAATGTTTCCCAAGAACGGTCTTATTTAATAAAAAAGGATTCAGCGCATAAGTTATTTTTTTCACTATTCAGTCTGAAATATATTCAAATCGCACTAGAACCATTAGTTATTGCCACTAGAACATATAGTTGTTGCCACTAGAACATATAGTTGTTCCCACTAGGACATATAGTTGTTGCACTATGAATCGCACTTTAACAATTAGTTATTGAAACTAGAACCATTAGTTGTTGTCATTATGCATCACTCTTTAACATTTAGTTGTTGCCACTAGAACCATCAGTTGTTGCCACTAGAAAATATAGTGTTGCCTCTATGAATCGCACTTTAACAATTAGTTATTGCAACTAGAACCATTAGTTGTTGTCATTATGAATCACGACTGATTGTTCAACAACTGATGGCTCTAGTGTCTACAACTAAATGTTAAAACATTTAGTTGTAGACACTAGAACCATCAGTTGTTGCCACTAGAAAATATAGCGTTGCCTCTATGAATCGCACTTTAACAACTAGTTATTGCATCTAGAACCAGTAGTTGTTGTCATTATGAATCACGACTGATGGTTCAACAACTGATGGTTCTGGTGTCTACAACTAAATGATAAAACGTTTAGTTGTAGACACTAGAACCATCAGTTGTTGTCAGTAGAAAATATAGTGTTGCCTCTATGAATCGCACTTTAACAATTAGTTATCGCAACTAGTACCATTAGTTGTTCTCATTATGAATCACGCTTTAACATTTAGTTGTTGACACTATGAATCTGGCTTGAACAGGAATTCATATTCATGAATATGCCTGATTATTAATTTAATCTTTTCCCTTGAAAGTTGGTTTTTGGCTAGATTTTTAAACCATTGATCTTGAAGTTGTGTGGAAGGAGGCTTCATATGCCATGAGGGAGTAGCTTAGTGCAATGCCGTACCAATTTCGTCATCTGACCACGGTTCAAAATTACGAGTTTCGTCCCAACATAGCCTCGTGTTGTTTGAAAACGGGACGTTAATATAACTAAACTAAATAAAACTCTAACCTGGCTGACAAAAATCGCGCTGTTTGAAAGACGTTTTCAATTTTTTTATTATTTATTTCTAGTGAAAAAAAACAGTGCCGGAACGGCGTTCCGACTCCACTACACCCCTGCACAGAAGACACTGTATATCATTGCAAAACATCACAAGCTGTTTTATAAGATTTGACTCCAAGTCACTTTATTTTTAAAAGTATATTCATTAGTACTGACCTTTTTCTTTCGATTCTATAAAGACGAAAAAAACGTTCAACAGTGCTTTAAAAAATTCTGAAGAAAGGGTTTTAATTTGGCGGTAAAGAAATCTCCCAGTTTAAGGATATTGCATTTACTTTAAAAGAAACATTCACCTGGAAAAATGTAAATGGGAACAATTTTGAGAAATAATACTTATATATATATATATATATATATATATAATTTCTAAAATTGCTAAACTTAGATGGAAAATTAAAACCCTAGTTTTAGGAAAGTACAAAAATTGAAACAGCTTCTGCATTTTCTATTGCTAAGTTCTCACAGTTTCAGAAATAATATTTGAAAAGTGATTCAAATTTGCAAAGAATTGAGTACGAACTGAATTTATCATTGGCAAATAATAGGAAAGCTAGAGGATCAATATTTAGATTAAAAGTTATACAGTCCACAATTGCAAAAACGGATATATTTTTTAAAAATCATTTTATTACATATTTTTTAAATCATTAAAAAAATCATTATTTTTCTTCTCAAACTTCATACAAAGTTATAAATATTAAAACAAGATTAGGATTCATTTAAACACTGAAAACCGTTATCTTTACTTGGAGTAGAAAGATATGTCATAAGAAGGCGTTTAGACTACATTGTCGTATTAGTTTAAATTTAAATACTTGCAATGGATATTTTTCTTTATTGTATACTAGCCTCCTTTCGCGTCCAGCCTCATTCGCCCGAAACATTACTTGTGTTTAAAATCGATTAAAACTCTTCTTCATATTCTTGGCTCTCTCAATAAAGTGTTTTCAAACAGAAAACTGTGATAGACATTTAAGCCGCATTTTTCAAGCCGTAGAATGCACATGAACCTCCTAAATATGGTTAACTCGTATAACGTCACACTTGCATGAACGCATTACTGTCTGCGGCATCCATCTTCTAACTGCATGCTGTATTATACACACTTTACTTCACTGTTTTTGACGTGGAAACGTCTTTCCGCTCGTTACAGTGATAGTCGGTCGAACTTCCCTGTGTGACAAAATACCGTCAGATTTGAATCGATAATAGCTACGAGACTAATATTGCGAAATGAATGGTTTACCCCACAACGGATAGATTATATCTGTAAGAGTTTGTCGCATAGTATTTGTTTTGCCTGCGACGTCATCGTACCAGTGTAGGTGCATGCGCGTGATTGTTACGAATTAGCTTTATGTAAGTTTATAAATAAGTGTATCGTGGAAAAGCGTTTAGCTAGGAGGTGGATTCTGGTGTCATTTTAAAGAGCTTGAGGAGTACTAATAGGACCCAAAGTGAGACAATAAAAATATTTATCAGAATATTAGCAGGAATCGGTATTAAAGTTAAAAACTCCGCATGTTTTTTGATTATAACATGCAGCGTTTTCTTTCGAATTGCACGAAACTTAAAGAATACTTGACAATACGTAAAAGAAACATTGTATTAAAATTTGAATTCAAAAAGTTGAATATTACGGGAAATATGAGGATTTATAGTCAAAAATGTTTTACTGTGATGCGTGAAATGTAGTTCTATATACTGTCAACATATGTCGCCATCAAAAGTTACTATAAATAAAACATAAGAAAGGCACAGTTCGGGTCCGTGCCGTAGAGTTTTAGTGAGAACGTCGAGATAAAATCATAAAACCAGTGTTTCATAATAATATGTAATTTAATTATCAATCTCTTTAATACAATATTTAGGCAGAATAGTATAATGGTTACAGAATAGATAAATCAAAAGCTGCCACAGACCCTTGCTACATGCGATAAACTTGTGATTTATCTATTCTGTAACCATTATACTACTCTGCGGAAATATTGTATTAAAAAGATTGATAATTAAATTACATATTAATACGAAACACTGGTTTTATGATTTTATCCCGACGTTTTCACGAAAAATCTACGGCGCGGACCCGAACTGCGCCTTTCTTATGCATTTTATCCTTATGTAAAACACATAGTTCAGTCAAACATTCAAATGGGCGGGGAATTTTACTTCCATTATATGAGCACGATTAAAAACATGTTAGCTGGATTGAAACATGCTAAAAAATTACCGAATAGCAAATATAGAGTGAGTCAGTACCCTACCGACACACGTTTGGGAGAAATATTACTATAACAAAAGTATTTAGGTTTAAATTTCTGTATAACATCTTTAAATCTAAGAACATAAACTCACAGATGATACAACTGATTTTACTGAAATATGCCATGTATATGCTGAAAACAAATTTAATTCTTCTGAAATGGTAAATTACGAATAAACATCATTCTGGCAAATATGCACTGTTTGATTACAGAAAATTTTTCGCATTTATTTATGAAAATGTGTATTGCTGACTTTTCCAAAAATCGAACATTTTGCGCGACATAAAGTAGCACAGTATCTTGATATTATATCTCGATATCATTTTGAAAATTCGTATTTATTACATTCCACAAACTTTGCGTTCATTTCTGAAATCAAATGAAAAATTCGTAAATGCTTTTCTTGCAGCTTTAGAAATAAGAAAAATAATACCATTATTTTTAACAAATCAACGAAATAATTTCAAACCTTAAACCGGCAACTGAATTGAAGACCCTAATTTTAACTTTTATTCTTCACTACTGTACTATTTCTAACATTTTATTGAACTTAAAATGATATATTTTGTAACACACGACGATTCGGAGGAAGTAATAAAATAAATCCGCTGAAAAAAAATCTATATTTATGTTACTGCTGCTTGGAGAAAATTTATTTGGGCGTTCCCTTGAGCAAAATTAACTGAAGCGTTCTGAAATATCTCTCGACACACGAGTTGCATTCAAAATGAAAAACTCCGATATTTTTAAAATTTGCAATAAAATTTCTCGAGTGTTGGGATTTAAAGGATATAACAGAAGCAATAGTAATGCATTCTGAAGAAAATGTGTAAAAAATGACTGATGTGGAACAGAATTCTTATTCGAGTAAATAAAATCATGACGCAAGTAAATTTTCATGTTTTAGCATGAGAAAAATACAGTTTTACTTTAGTGATAAACGTATGTAAATTGACTTTATATATATGATAAATTTATTTGATATGACTTAGATTTGATGACTTACATAATAGGATGGATCGAAAATTCAAATTGTGGATAGAATAATCGACGTAGTGTGCAAAAGTTGTCTTTTAAGTGTACTAGTATACATGCAAAAATTTTTCAACTTTATTTAATTTGTTTCGGTGCTCCAAGACACTTAAATATTTGCAAGAAAACGATTTTATGCAAATTTTGAATCGAAAATAAAAAAATAAAAAATGCGTTTAGAATACGATTTTACAGGGAAAAACGTATAGGAGGAAATGCAAAATAATTATTTTTTATTATTAAATGAATAAAATTATTTATAATATTATTCAGGTACCCACAACTACCTTTTCTTCTTTTCCATATTTTACAATATAACGCAATTTTATTTTATTTCGAAGACAAAGAAAAAATTACGCCACAATCTCGACTTTTCCTAAACAAAAACACATCGCTATAGGAGAAACTTTGGCAAAAGCTTTCATTTATTCTTCCCTTCATGGTTGTTTGAATGAGTCAAAATCGCAAAAATGTCAATAACTATTTTTTTGGCGATTGGGCCATCAGAAGATACGAATGAATTTGAATAATAATTTTAAAAAAACGCGTAAACTAATACACCCAAAACAAAACTTTCTTACCCGGCGCTAAAGGGAATTTTGGAAATATTTTTTTATAAATTCCCCAAATATGTCATTTTTAACTATTTTTGGGGTACTTGGGTTGGGGCACTGGAAGATATGAATGGATTTCAATAAAAAATATGTGTAAACTCATATATCTAAGACACAACTTTCCCATCCCGCGCGAAAAGTATTTTCGAAAAAAAAAATTGTCAATTTTCATAAAAATTTCAATATTTAATTATTTTTGGGGCGCTTGGGGCACCGGAAGATATAAATGGATTTCAATTAAAAAATTATGTATACAGTAGAACCACGCTAATCCGAAATTCCGGTTAATCCAAACCGATTTTATTTTCGAAAATTATATGTAATTGAGAAGATAACCTGAAAGATTTAAATATATATACTAAAAACAAAAAAATACCTTTTCAGCATGCATAATTTTGTACACATTGATAAAGCTAATGCAATTCGCCGTAAGATTAAGTTACTTCATACAGGAGTACATCCATTATTCTAATGAAAAGGGGAGACATATTTTCTTTCTATTGCTTTTGAATAAAAGAATTCAAGAGATAGTAGTACTGAGTGATTATAATTTACATTTTTTTAGCATACATCTTTTTCTTTTCTATTTTTATCGGAATTTCGGATAATCCGAATTTTTTGTAATCCGAACAGACACCGGTCCGAATTAGTTCGGATTAGCGAGGTTCTACGGTACTAATATACTTAAAACACAATTATCCCACTCCGCGCCAAAAGTAATTTCGAAAGTTTTTCGGAAAAAAAATTTGTAAATTTTCATAAAAATTTCAATGTTTAATTATTTTTGGGGCGCTTGGGCACCGGAAGATATAAATGAATTTCAATGAAAAATATTATATAACCTTATATACTTAAGACACAACTTTCCCACCCCGTGCCAAAAATAATTTCCGAAAAAAAAATTCCTATACTTTTCGATCCACCCTATTACATAACCTGTAGAATATGAAACGCCAAAACAATATGGCATGAACACATAAAAGAGGGAGAGAAAACCGATTCGAAAAATTATTTATTAAGGCTATAATAGGAAAACATACGTTTTGTTCCCCATTCTTGTATACGTTTCTCGTTGATGTTTCACGTTCTCTTCACGTAAAAATACACTGGTGCGCAAAAATTAAGCACCGTTTCATAAAATGCGAAAAATTCGCAATTAATGCGAAAACTATGGTACCAAATCAGTAGTTTTTGAATAGAAATTTGATTTTTCATTTTAATGATTCGGAATAAAATCATACAAGTCTCATTTAATTTCAGAGACTCCAATTTTAGTAGCAGTTCTAATCTTGTGTACTTTTAAACATTTTTGTGAGCATTTGCTACTCTTTCATTGGAATTTGGAAATTTAAATAATTGGAATAAACTTAATTTTTAAATTACTTACATGCATTTACTTATTTTAAGGAATTCATTTTACACTGGTGTGCAAAAATTAAGGACCGTGTCGTAAAATGCGAGAAATTCGAAATTTATAAGAAAATCTTTATTTCGAAACCCGTTATGGAGAATCCTATAGCATGAAATTTCTGTCTGTGAAAGACTAAGTGATGGTGGGTTATCCACAATTCAATATTTTTGAAACTTGAATCTTCGAGCAGTAACATTGCATTTTAGGAAAGTTGAATATCCTGAATACTTATAAATTAATCCATTTATACTTACTAATTAAATATATTATTTGAATTGCATTTCGTCGATAACCATTCAAAGATTCAAGTTCAAAAAATACAACTTTGTGCAAGAACCCTTATCATTTAGCTTCTCTTAGAAAGAAACTGAAATTCACCTCAATGAATTGCTAATATGTTTCTACATTTTAACGGTATTCAACAGTACCTTTTATATAAGTTGCTCTATAATCTGACTTTGAAGTTATGAAAGAAAAATTTAGTTCAAATATTCCTATTTCCTCTCATATTCAACGTATTTCCTTCAAATTTTAAAACAATACTTCTGAAACATATTCTCGATTGTTTTGTAAGTTTCGTACAATTTTGATGAAAAGTCTGCATGTTAGAAGCAAAAAACACGCTGGAAGATTTGGGATCTTTAGCAGGAACTTTTATATCTTCCCGATTATCCATGCTACTTTTTACAGAAATGCATGTAAGCAATGTGCACAGCAAACATAACCATTAATGAAAGTTTCAAATCATTATCAGACTTCTTTGAAACGGGGTGGACCGAAATCTCTTTTCGTCTTCATCAATTTCTGGTTTGTTAACTAAATGCTTTTGTGGCTGAATCTCCAGTGTAATTTGTGTCCTATATTCGAATGCATTCTCCCTAAATGATTTGGAACGAAAGTTTTCTTATAAATTTCAAATTGTTCTCTTTTTACGAAATTATCAATAAATATAGAAATATATTTATTTTTTAGAAGAAATATATATACAGTAATTCGTATTTATTATTGAATATTCAGTACGTTTCTGACCTCTTTCTACAATAATGGAAGCACACAAAAAATTGTGTGCTTTCATACTTGAATCAAAAAGTGTAAAAATATTTAACATTTCTTTTGTTCAAAAATTGCTATGGAGGTTTTAAAATTTATACTATCTTACGGTGAGGATGTTTTCCCAAATCTGAGAAATGAACTTCAGATACTTTTAACGATTTCAGTGTCAGTTGTTAGCTGTAAACGCTCATTCAGTAAACTGATATTAATATTGTCATTTTCTCGAGCAACCTTGGGAGATGTCCTGAGTGATCTTCCATTTCTTAGTATCGAAAAATACACTTCTAATAAAATTAATTCGATGGAGTAATTGATGAATTTTCCTCCATGAAAGCTAGAAAAGTGCATGTTTAATCGAAATCCAATATAATTCGAACTCTTATTTGTCTAGTATAACACTACATTACTAAGTATTGAATATTTGGATTATTTAACCTTCCAGCAGTCACGCGTATTGTAGGAGATACTTATTTCGTGCATCGTATTACTTGCTTATATCGTTCTTTTATAAATTTAAGTGCAATTTTTATTTATATAATCTTTATTTAGTATGGATCTATTAAATACAGATTACAAAAAAAAGCTGAATTCATTTTTGTAAAATAACACAATATAAATATGTAATACTATGCGCAATACAAGTACCTCGTACATACGCGCGACTTCTGGAGGGTTAAATTTTTGCCTTTTCATAATTATTTTTGACTAATTAATAACTATTATTAAATTAACTTCATTATTGATTTCGGGTAGGATAATGTTTTTAACGATTTTAGCATTAAACTTTGTACGTTGGTCATATCAAATTTAAAAATTTTAATTATCAAAAATTATTTTTAAAATTATATTTCTTATATTCCTTATGCATAAATTATATTAATTAATTAATTACGTCCTTTTCCAATCTGATCAATTTAATAATTACCAAAATTCAATAAATCAATATTTTATTATATGAATTTTGTTGCAAGGTCCCGCAAATCAACTTTGAACTTTCGGCCCTGCGCGGCTTTAGTCGCTTGCTGTAGTCGGTTGTGAGAGTTATATTAACTGTATTTTCAAAATTTTGTTACAGGAAGGTATTTGACTTTCTTAAACATCATTTTAATCTCAATATGGTTCCTACAAACCGTCCAAGTACATTAGGCAATTCATTCATCGATCACGCGAAATATTACTCCAGAATTATTGAATTACCTTTGCTATTTCTCGTTCCATCGTCCGATTTTACAGAAGATTGTTACTAACAGAAATTGTATCCAATAATAATAGCATGAATAAATATATTACATAAGAAAACAAGATTTTTTGTAATAAAAAAATCCCAACCAAAATCACGAATCAGTCACATAAATTGGGAGTTACAAAGAGCTACTCCAGTCACATAATCTCAGAGTCACAAAGAGTTACTTCAGCCACATGCATCTACTTTTTTCACATGGAGCTACTTTAGTAACATAGAGCTACTTTAGCCACAGTTGTGTAAGTTTACACCCCTCAATCCCAGCGGTCGTTTCACAGAGGCAGCCTCCCGTCGAATTTTTTTTTATTAATGTTTAAATCCCGAGTTTACTGGCAATGAGCAACTGTAATTCCCGTGGAGTGGCGCTGCAATCTCTCATGAAATATAAACTTAAAATCGACGTTTCCTGTTAAGATTAAGACAATTGCACCACTTTTATATTTAAAAGTAGCGCTCTTTAAAATCATTCGACAGAATATCAAGAGCTCTAAAAATTAGACAAAATACTTATTTATATATACATTCTATTTCTGAAAATAGTGGTACTTTTCAAAAAAAATATTTTAAAGAATTGTTGATGATTTTTCCTAAAACGTCGATGAAATCTCCAAGGAAATTGATTTACTTAAACATTTGCCAACTGATAGAGACTGCCCTATTGCCGAATTATTTCGTCTGTATTTTGAAAAAATAGAAACCCGTGCGTATGACGGTCCAGAGATTCGGTAGGTCATCAAAGATTGTCAATTCATAGGGAGAATGCAAGTACTTTAAAAGGATGCTTGGTTATAATTCAAGACCATTGTCAAGAACTTTCTTGTGAATGCACGAACCAAGAATTATATCGGATTTTCTAGAAACTCTTGATAAGATACTTGGCTAAGCATGAACAACGAAGTGAATTTCCTATAATGAAATCTGGATAAGTTTTCAGAAAATCTTGGTTCCATCGATGATGTACAAGAAAGACTCTACCAATATTTGAAAGTCATGGAAGAACGGTATCAAAATCTAGGGGATTAACACATGCTGGCTGACTACTGCTGGAGCATTCCCAGATAGCACGTACATTTACAGCAAGTTTGATTTTTACTTGATATTATCTTGTCATGGCAAATTTGACGAGACAACTTTGCAACGAACTTCCTGCATAGTGACAAAGCATAATCGATCACCCTCCTTGCAATGCAAGTTTGCTGTGTAGATGTCATGACAAGTTCACAGCAAGATTGCAAAATAAGTTTGCTGAAAACTAAAATTGCTGTCTGGGTTAGGTGAGATAGTCCACAGATCGAATATTCTGAGGAAACCTGTCGGTGCTGTTTTTTTGAATTTCTACGACTTGCACATGTTTTATGGATAGTAGCAGCATATCTTTTACAAGGGCAAAATAGTAGCAACTAAAGTACATTTAAGTAAACTAGTTTCTGAAATTCCATCCAAACTATGCAATTTGTATATTTTTTTGAAGAACATGGAGGGTTTACTTTCTTGCAAAATGTTGATGTGATGGAGGAAAACTGAGAACATGCTTGGATTCACGAACCAAAAGATAGTAAAAATAAATATTGAGATATTGCGGAATGCGAAAGAATATGGAGAATTGAGATATGTAGAAGAATACCCCGTTTGCAATATTAGTAAAACAAGTGGTCAGGCCAAAGTGCTTACAAACGTGCAAAATCTAGTTTCTGTTTTTTAATAGAAAGTAGCAAATCACGTCTGTGGTATATCATGCGCGTGATGTAGTTTGGATGCCACGATGCTTCTGATGAGGGGTTATCTACAATTCAATATTTTCGAAACTTGAATCTTCGAGCAGTAACATTGCATTTTAGGAAAGTTGAATATCCTGAATACTTATAAGTTAATCCATTTATACTTATAAATTAAATATATTATTTGAATTGCATTTCGTCGATAACTATTCAAAGATTCAAGTTTAAAAAATACTCTCTTAGAAAGAAATTGAAATTCACCTCACTGAAATGCTAATATCTTTCTACATTTTAACGGTATTCATCAGTGCCTTTTATATAAGTTGCTCTATTATCTGACTTTTAAGTTATGAAAGACAAATTTAGTTCAAATATTCCTATTTCCTCTCATATTCAACGTATATCCTCCAAATTTTAAAACAATACTTCTAAAACATATTCTCGATTGTTTTGTAAGTTTCGTACAATTTTGATGAAAAGTTTGCATGTTCGAAGCAAAACAAATGCGGGAAAATTTGGGATCTTTAGCAGGAACTTTTATATCTTCCCGAATATCCATGCTATTTTTACAGAAATGCATGTAAGCAATGTGCACAGCAAACATAACCATTAATGAAAGTTTCAAATCATTATCAGACTTCTGTGAAATGGTGTGGACCGAAATCCCTTTTCGTCTCCATCAATTTCTGGTTTGTTCCCTAAATGCTTTCGTGACTGAATCTCCATTGTAATTTGTGTCCTATATTCGAATGCATGCTACATGATTCTCCCTAACTGATTTCGAACCAAAGTTTTCTTATAAATTTTAAATTGTTCTCTTTTTACGAAAAAGTTCTTAATTTTTGTACACAAGTGTAAAATGAATTCCTTAAAATAAGTAAATGCGCGTTAGTAATTGAAAAATTAAGTTTATTCCAATTATTTAAATTTCCAAATTCCAGTGAAAGTGTAACAAATTCTCACAAAATTTTAAAAAGTACATAAGATTAGAATTGCTACGAAACTTGGAGTTCCTGAAACTAAAAGTGACTTATATGATTTAATTTAGAATCATTAAAATGCAAAATCAAATTTCACGACAATCTTATTTAACAGATTTTTTTTCGAAACAAAATATTACTTTAAGTGCTTTCTTGGAACCTGTCTTAAAAAGAAAGGGAATCTAAGAAAGACTATTGGAATAATAATAATAATTTATATTTATATTTACTGTGATAAAATTATATAAAATATCGAAATATATTCAATAATGAGAAAAACATTTTGTTATACGTTCTGTGACAAAAATTCAAGACAAAAGAAATATCTTTACGTAGTTATCAAGAATGATATCTGAGCTACATTCATCTTTTCGAGTTGTTCAATTATTTAAAAAAATCTGCGCGAATTTGAAATTTCAAAATGTTTTAAAATTTATTAATATTGTCTGAGATTATAAGAATAATATTATTCAAAAATTAATTAAAATTTTAAAATAAATGTAACTTAAATGTAGATCTATAATATTACTGTGAAACAAAATTCGATAGTACGTCGTTTTGGAGAGATTTACTGATTCTGAAGCGGTAGTTTCCTTTCGAATCCACCTCCTAAAGAAATTTTTTTCTTAGATAGGCAGTCATCTTTTAATGATTTATCAGAAAAAAATACGTTTTTAAACGCTTTTACTAAGTTTGAAATATTTTATATTTGTATGTAAGGTTGGAATTTTCTGATCGGTTTTTCATTCGCTTCTTAATGCACTAGAATTATGAAATGTTGTATATTTATTGGGTCTTGATGACAATGCAATACTTTTTATAATTTTAGAGCTCTGAATTATTAATTTTTAAAAAAAAAATCTCAAAATTACGTTTGCACTCGGTAGGTTTCAGTAGCACCATCTATAGTATTTTTGAGAACTAAAATGCTTTACACAGTAATTTAAATGTTTCAATAAAAATAAAAATAAGTCAAGCCTTGTAATATCACAGCATTAGCAGAAATGGACAGAATGCGGAACATCTAATTAAAAAGTCCTTTAAAAACCAGTAAGTCTATTCGTATTCCGTTATATTAACAATAAATTATTACTGTGTACCTAGTTAATATCACAATGCATAAATAATCGCAATTTTCTCACATGGTACAATAAAGCATAGGGTCCATTACGTACATCCTATCAGACATTTTTCAATAAAATAATTGCTTTAGTTATTTGATGTATAAAATATTTATAAAACTGAATTATGGCAGAAATTAAAGACTAAAAACTAGAAAATAATAAATA
This sequence comes from Araneus ventricosus, assembly GCA_013235015.1. NCBI lineage: Eukaryota > Metazoa > Arthropoda > Arachnida > Araneae > Araneidae > Araneus > Araneus ventricosus. Next base: position 14,426 of record BGPR01011997.1, read on the forward strand.
TAAATAACTTTAAAAAAACCACTGTTACTAATGCATTAAAAAAGGAAAAATAATTTTTTCTCAAAAATCTTTATTAGGTCAAAACAAAAATCGTAAAAGCGTGAGGCGCTGAAAACAATAGGCTTACTTGCAGCTTTCTACCTGCGCCTCACGCTTTTCCGATTTTTGTTTCGTCCTCCAGATTTTTGAGAAAAATTATTATTTCTCTTTTAATGCATTGGTAAAAGCGTATTTTTTAAAAAGTTTTTAATATTTATTATTATTTCTATCTGATAAAGGCAAAAGATGGGAGCAATAGTTTTTATTATTTTCTCCTAATTCATTTATACGCCCATTAAATTGATTTAACGAAGAAAAATAAATTGTTTGAGCCCCTTATAAGATTAACCAACTAATTAAATTCATATTCTAGTCACCAATAATTTTTTTAAAAAAAATAGCATTAATTCCCCTAAACCCTTACGTATAACTAAACAAAAGTAATCCAAATATCAGACCAAAGCTTAAAATTTACCTAAAAAAACAACCAAGGTTTCAACGCCATTACGGAATGAAAGAAACTGACTTTTATTACTTTCTTTGCTGTTAAACACTTTTTTATTTTAAAAATAACTATTATTCAATACGGCATCCGTTCTTGAGTCAATTCTGATAAGAAGAAAGTTTGAAAAGCAGCTATTTATCACCGTGAAAAAAAGGAATTCTGACGTCTCATCAGTCAAACACTTGAATTTGAAGCATCATGATGACAATAACTTTGAAAAGCTTCGAAAGTGCTGCATTTGTAATCATTACAAAAGAGCATAGCTTTTTTTCCCTAAGGCTTCCTGAAAATGATTTATTAGTCCCTTTCACAGAGATTTTTTCATTTAGTTATTTAGAATATTGAAAGGTTCATCAGAACTTCCCAACGATAAAAAGTGACTGCATATTTTTCGAGGTCTTGGATGAAGAAGTTTAAAATAAACTGAATGAATGGTGTAAAATAGCATCTTTGTGTTTTTTGGATTGGGCCAAGGATTTTTTTAACCATTGCGTCTCTTTTTGTATGTAAATTTACATTGATTTTGAAAGCCGTTCTTGTCTGCTGCAGATTGTATCCTCATTTTAACAGAACAAACCTAGGAACCGTTCGAATGGTTTATTATCTGCTGATTTTCAAAAATGAAAAAGATGACTATAGTATTCTTTTGCTGACATTCACATTTTCCATTTTTTTTTTTAAATTATTAATCTGTGTTTTAAACGGAATTTAAATACTTTTACTTGAAACTTTTCCATGATCGATAAAAATTTCGTTTGCTTGAATTTTGCAAAATGAATCACAACAAAAATGAAAAAAGATGGGAGATTTCAGGGGACATCAAAAATATTTATTGTTTAGCAACGGATTCGGAAACCCTCCGCGCTTTTGCGCATGTGCCGGGCGGAGTTATTTTCATCAAAATAGGGGGGAAGTGAAGAATGGAAGGGTGATGTTTACATTTTATTGAGCATAATCTGATGTTGTTGTTTGTTATTCCACTTGCTCTAGTCCTCAGCTAGACCAAGTCCAAGAGTCCGCCCGCCCACAGAAAATCACGAACTATAGGCGAACGATTCATGGTAAAGGAGGAGAGTGCAGCTTCTGTTGGCACTTGACCTTGGACGCCCGAGGGAAGAAGTCTGACTTTGTCCATTGCCTTTATGCTTTAGCTGGGTATAATTGAATGGCCTTCACGCCTTGGATGACCCTGCCAGGAGAAAAAACTCCAGACGTACATCGCCCATTCCACCCAAGGCCACCACCCCTGCCACGATGAGGCAGCATAAATGGACTTGGGGGGGGAGAGCGTGATTTAACAAAGAACTCCGGAAATGCGCTCATATGACTCATGGCCTGACATCCCTTTCCGGTGTAAAATCGTCCAAAAGTGGTAGTCTCGGAATCCGTTGCTGAACAGTAGTTGGATATTTGTCATGACAAGATCTGAGTTTTGTCTAGATGTATGAAATAACATGCAAGTTAAAAGTACCCATTTTTTCCTGGAAGAAGAAAGACATAAAGTAGAATCGGTATGTTGGCAAGTGCATTTTAGGTTAGCTTTGAACAGCTTAAGAAATAAAATACTGATACACCTGTAATTTGTTAACACTTTAAAGGAACTTTTTTTGTTATAGCGGTATAATAAAATAACTTAGGGATTAAGATTAATTTAAGGTATGTGCCTACCCTTATATAGCAGTTTTTATGAAAATTTTCAAAATTTTTTTATTATTTTCTATTAAAGCCCGTACATTTAGGATTCAAAAAATGGTTTACTTTAGTTTCTTCGGTAGTTAGAAGCAAAGTTATTGCCCAAATTATGAACCAGAAGTGAAATTTTCGAAACCGAAACTAAGCCATAGAATTGTAAACAATGCATCTAATTAGTTATTTCTTTACTCTTAAACAATGTGAATGTAGAATTTACTTTTAAATATAGAATGAAGTTTTATATATTTATTTATTATTGCTTTAGACGTATCTGTGACAACTGTTTCTCTTAAGGAATATTCTACCTAAAGAAAATTTCGCTCACTCCAAACATTGTTATTAGGTACTAAGATAGTAGTTTTGTTATTCAACTCAGGCGATATAAGGCTGATATCCGTATTTAAAAATCTTAATGTAAAACTTGAACCAGAAATTATTAGAAAACTACATAGAAATTGATATTTAGAGAATTAAGAAATCGAACCGACGAGCGGTATAATAAAATAACTTTGGGATTAAAATTTATTTAAGAAAAGAAATTCTTTTAGCTTATTGGATGACATTAATTTTTTGTTAATTAATTTTAATAACTAATTACCAAGTCAAACACTTCATTATGGTTTGAGATAAAAATTTGGAACGTCTAGTATTTGTTTGATAAAAAAATTTGGCGAGAACTTACACCAACCTTAAAAAATGCATTTAAAAATTGATGAATTTCGTGGGAAGCATACTTCCCATGGCCTTAGAAGGGGATAACTAAGAAATAATTATAAAATATTAAACTGTCGTTTATGAAATTATATAAAATGAATAAATGATACATTTTTTAATTACGTTAATTAAATGATTGCGGGTAGCTGCACCTTTGTTATGTAGTATGCAATAAAACTTTCAAGGTAACAGACATAAAAATTCGTCAGAACTTAAAGTATAAAACAAATTCCACCGTTACCAGTTAAAAAGCAAATGGAGATGACTCTTCTGACAATACACATCAGTGTATTTAATCAATGTATTGTATAAAATCAATGGATTTATTATACAATAAATAAAGACATACTTCAATGAAAAATTGATTTTGTTGATATGAGAAAATCATACGGTAATAATAAATTTATTGGTTGAATGCAGTGGTGTCAAACATGAAAAGCATCCGGACTGGATCATTTTCACATGTGTTCCTTATCAACATGGACAAACTTAACACATGATCAGTTAAGCCATCCTTCACACATTAGTGCCATAAACAATTAATGGATTGGTTACCCAACCAATAAAGGCATATCACAAATAAAGACTGATTCCGCTGCTTTAAACGTCATACAGTAATATTTGACTTTTTCTGGTACAATATACTAGAGAGACTTCGAATTCTGACCAGCGCCTAAATAGGACCGATATGGTCACTTCAATTCTATTACATATATGAGGAGCAAAATAGGTGTATTATGCTGTAATGGTGAAAATGGGGTGTATGAAATCATTTTAAGAGAAAAAGGTACTTGGCTACAGTTAGAGAACAAGGGTTTTGATTTAGGCATCAGCAATCGATTGCTTTAACCACAACAAAGAAAGTCTTAAGCTGTTCTAAATTAAGCAGGAAAATATGTAATTGTATCCTCTGATAGGAAATTTCTTTAGCTATATTTTACTTTAATTATTCTATGAAAATAGGTTAAAATTAAGGTCAGGGGAATTTTTTTGTTCTTGTCCAAAGGTTTCTTAGATTGAACCACAAACGGTTGCCTAAAGTTTAAACCTACGGGGTTATTATCGTAAACTACAGGAATAGCTCAGAAAGCAGTTTATCACCACCCGTAGTCCTCATAAATTGGAACAAGTCAAAGCACAAACACAATAAAAGGACACTACAGCCATCAAATGTTGGATCAAAAGTATATAAATTAGGATACGTATAATTTTTATCATTTGTGAAAGAAATAAATACGAGTTCAGTCACTTGATGTTTGGATTTTCGAAACTAAATTACAAACAAAGTGCTCAGGAAAATTTGTCTTCACCGGATATTTATTTCATTCACTTTCACTTTGCCAAGGTAAGTCACAAAGAACAATACCCCGTCCTGCAAAAGCATCCGGGTAACACATGAAAGATCGGCCGCCACGACAGCATAGTCAGGCACTGAGGTTCCTGCATTATAGCCCCCCTTACGAGCGCCTCATGCAACAACCTCCCGTTTGACAGGGGTACGACCTGCCTTCGGACATGGGTCCAATGAGCCACACCACCATTATTGTACCATCGGGTTGGCGAGAGTCAGCTTACTATAAAATTATTATAACAGTAAAAAAATTCGACCTTGATGAGTTATCATGATTCTATTTGAGTCAGAAAAACACATTATTGAAATTATATTGTTGCGAAACTTTTATGTCGCTTCCCTGCAATGCCAATTTTATGGTTGGAAAGAGACATTTATAGAGGTTTTATTGGATTCCGGGGTGAGGCCTAGACAATACCCCCTGACCTTGACAACCATTTTGGCGACATGAAGGTCCTCGAAATACTAGAATTATCGTCCTATCTCTATTAGGAACGGAAGATTGTTCTAGACGAATCCATGTGACGTCACATCTTGTCGGAAAAGGCCATAAATACCGAGCATTTGAAATGAGGAATCAATAATCTCTTTGGAGTCTTGCTCGCATAGCGAGTTGGTTAGCTGTTAGACGCTGCTGTAGACTTTTTGTCTGACAGTCCGTGCGTATGTGAACTTAGTGGCTCAAAATCACAACAATATAGACGAAAGACATGGTTATTACACCAAAATTGTGAATCTATGTCAAATTTTGGATGAAATCTACCGAAGGGAAGTCTGGCTGTCCGTGTGCATGTGAATGCGACAACTCAAAATTAAAATAACCCAGATAGATGAAATTTGTCGTATGATTTTATCACAAGAATTCAGTTGTGTATCTGTTACCGGCAATGTATGAAATATGAGAATTATTACATACTTACCCTCAGCATTATATATAATACCTAGGCATTCTATAGAATGATAAATGCTATTTAAGCAAGGTATGAGAAGGTCATGATAAGACCATTATTTAAAAGACGTGCATATTTTTAAAATACAAATGTTATTTCGAAAAAATAATGAAAGTGCCATTAAAAATCTTTTATTCAAAATACGTAAAGAAAAATGAAAGTCATACAATTCAAAATTTATTCCTTTCTTATTGACAAAACAAAATGAAACATGAACCTACTTGTTGCATCAATAAAGGAAATAATTTTATTTTGAATTGCACTTAATTTTATTTCTTAAAAAAACGAATAGATGATGTATTTCATACTTTGCCAGTTTGTCATTTGGCATTCTATAGAATGCCTTGGAAATGTGTGAAATGCTAATCGTTTCATACATTGCCGCCCAGTTTTCGACATTCTATAAATGTGTTGTGAAGGAATAGATAATAGGCTCACAAGCGCAGCAAGCTAGGTGGGTGAATTTTGGGATGAGGCACTTATACAAAAATTAAATATCTCTAACAAACTTTATTCCTAGTCGGTTAAATCGAATAAAAACTATTCCAAAATGAGCATTCGATTATAGTCACTGTTCGTCGATGCTAAACTCAAAACGAGCAGTTTACGGAAGTAAATGAAACAGGTGAGGCAAGAGCATAGTAGTTGTTTTCAAGTGCAGGGGGTGAATGGCTAGCTTTTGGTGAGAGTTCTCATTTCCTCAGTGGTCAAGCGAAAGGAATTGAAAATTTTCTGCAGTGCATGGGGTAGTCACAAGGCCAGGTTTATATCTTCTTTTGCGTGTCCATTTGATATCAAGAAAAGCAGACAATTAAGCCAAGGAGAGATTTGTACATACACCATTTGCATATACCATTATAAAATTATGCCATACCATATACCATTTGAGACTCCAAGAGGGGACACCACGAGTTCACGGATGAGTGGCTGCCGGAGAAGTAGTAATGGTGGGGCTCTGGGTCCATCTCCTTCGGGAGGGGTTGAGCCTTGGCCAGGTGATAGTCTATTAGGACTCAAGCCTCAGTATTCGAGCTATTCCAACGGCTGTAATTCAGATGATCCGGATGCTTAGGCTGGGCGAGGGTAGATCTAGTGTTTTTGTTCCTGGTATAACATTTGATATCAAGAAAAACACAAAATCTTTTGCAGTGCATGGGGCAATGTCAAATAGACATTTCAATCTACATTTGCTCGCCCCATTTGATATCAAGAAATTCAGAAAATTCTTTGCAGTGCATGGGGCAGTGTCAAATAGACATTTGCATCTACATTTGCTTGCCCCATTTGATATCAAGAAAATCAGAAAATTCTTTGCAATGCATGGGGCAGTGTCAAATAGACATTTGCATCTACATTTGCTTGCCCCATTTGAAATCATGAAAAGCAAAAAATAAAAAATTGGAACATTTCCAGCAGCTAATCTTGATCCGAACCTTGGGACAAAGAGATAAAATAAAACTTTTGACTAATAGCTTTACATGAATCGAATCATTAAAAGGTTTTAAGATCAGATCTGATTTTGGATTAAAAGAAAAATTAAAAACAGTATCAATAAGATAACAACGAGATAGGAGACGGTTCCTCCTGGTTAAACGCCCGTGCAGTCGTTCCAAACAATGAACAAGCCGACCACTTTCCTAAAATAGCCACATTTTCTGGCCAAAGAATGTCTGCATCCTACACTTTATTAAAACATAAATTTAAAAATTTGTGCAAAGCAGTTAGTAAAATTATTAAATGGATTCAGAAACAAGAACCCGGATTAAGGATTTAATTGGGTTCTGTTGATCCTAATTTCATTATTTCTTATATATACAGGGTGCCCACTAAAGTCCCTTACCACCCTCTTAACAACCGAATGACTGCAGCTATCTGCATAACAACGGTGTCTAGGTATGGCAAAATGACTATGCGCTACTGGATGAAACCACTTAGAGCGCCACCTGGTGGAAAACGGTGGAGTTAGCGTTATTATCTCTAACACGGTACGAGATAGAGGAAAAAAGTGAATGACAAAGTTATAGAGCATCATCGATTTAGTACAAAAAGACACCTCATGGTCATGAATGCTAAAAACAGAACGATTAAAATGCACATTTGTTTGTTTGCGGATTCCGAAACTGTGACGTCACGAAACTTGAACGAAAGGAGAATGCAACGTGAAGTACAAGCAAGGATCCAGATGTGCATTGTAGCTGACGGACAGAAGTTTGAACATCGAAAATAAAGGTATCTTGTGATAACTAGCTGTTTTTCTTCCTTTCTGAGAATGTTTTGTCACGTGTGTAGGAAATCGCGAACAAGCAAATACGTGTTTTAAGCATTCTGTTCTAAGCATTTACGTCCACAAGGTGTCTTTTTGTACTAAATCGATGATGCTCTACAACTTTGTAATTCACGTTTTCCTCTATCTTGTACCGTTTTAGAGATAATAACGCTAACTCCACCGTTTTCCACCAGGTGGTGCTTTAAGTAATTTTATCCAGTAGCGCATAGTCACTTTACCATGCCTAGACACCACTCTTAGGAAGACAGCTGCAGCCATTCGGTAGTTAAAAGGGTAGTAAGGGACTTTAGTGGGCACCCTTTATGTAATATATTTCTTAACACGCCCTGGTCCTTTTGTTTCTTACTTCTATCGTTTCGTTATTGTGAGTGTGGATCAGAAGGTGAAGTTGACCATTGCGTTTTAAACCGCATTTTTATAATATAATATAATATAATATAATATAATATAATATAATATAATATAATATAATATAATATAATATAATATAATATAATATAATATAATATAATAAGAGAATATAAGCAAAGAGAATAAAATGGAATATAAGCTGAGTGTGAGTATTAAGCTTTTAATTTAGCTTGCAAATACCATTAGATATATATTTCATTTAACTTTTTCAATTCATTTTTTAAAAGTTTCTTTAACAACGATTAGTTTTTAACCTAATTTTAAGCTCTAAAATTTAGAAATCAGTATAAAAAATAGAATAAGATGAAGACAGAATTTTATAAATTTGAGAACTTGAATTTGAAAGAGATAAAATGAAAAGCTCAAAAGAAATTATTGTTTGGCCAGGTGTCCTATAAGACCGCCAAATACTTTTGCGTTGTTACATTCTTAAAACGATAACAACTTCATTCTTCATTGTATTCTTCCAAGAAGCTGCTTTCAACTCCAAGGACACTCAATTTAATGAATCAGAGGCAATTAATCCTTTTTGTCACTCCTTTCGTAGTAATGAGTTATTCGGAAGCCACTAATCCACTGAAAACGCTACTGAGATGATGATAAGAGGGTTTAAATTAAATTTTTTTTCATTCAAGCTGTTAAAAGTACTTGTTCGGGGTTTATCCTCTTATAATTGCTAAATATAGGAGGTAGCGGAGAGGTGGAAGAAAGAATTGCCGAGAATTGTGGTTGTAAAATTCAAACGCTTTTGCTAAATTAAAAACTTGAAATCTAGAGATTGTGCTCGTGTTAAATTGTCTTTATTTATTGTCGTTTTTCAACAGTAAGAAATAAACCCATTATTCTGTATTTTGAATTATTAACATGACGCTTTACTCAAATGGTAGCTTTGTTAAATAATTTATAATTTCGTTAAATACTTTCATTCACAATTTCGTTTTTATTTTTTCCATCTTCAATTAATATTTGATTTGATAAACATTCGCCTATTCAGATTGTTATCTGTTTGGTTCTCATTCTTTTACAACGATTAATAATAATCGAATTTTCATTCTTTGAGATTATTATGCCATGTTTTGGACGTGAATACGTTATTATTTCTTCAAATTTCTGCTGTAAAATGTTTGTTAAAACAAAGAAGGACAGTAATATGCCCTTTTGAGATCAACGTCTGACTGGTATACACGAGAGGAAATGAAATATTCTAATTGTCTGTTAGAACCGTCATGAGTAATACTGAACAATACAGAAACATAAATTAATTCGATAAAAACTAGAAGATAATGCTTGATATTGAAAGATCTGTAGTCGATTGGTCGTTAGAGTTTCCTCCCAAGGTGGTAATTTGCACCAGGCAACTATTATCTCTGCATTGTGTCGGAGAGCGTATGGCATGTATGGCGTTACTCAGAATTGAACGTTGTCACTGATATTTTTTATGTAAATTTTACTGTTAACCCCTTGAATATTAAAAGTTTAACTAGGATAAGAAAGGAATTAATTAAGGTAAATGAGAAGTAATTTCTGTTTGTGCCATTGAATGGATATTATTAGTAAATATAATGCCGTAATCCTATTTTACTTTGCATCCGTGGAGGTAGCTATGCATCATCATAAAATTTATGATGAAAATTGAAATAGAGGCCAACTTATTAAGGGTACGGGATTGAGATTTTTCTTCTGGTTTGACTAGTGTATTTCGTTCCTTAAACGTATGTAACAATCCTTCAAGTGGTTACAGAAGGAAGAAAACATTGAGCCAGTTTCACAGCAAAAGTTTTAGTTCTGAAAACCTCTCTCTGGTGAATAAAGTACAATATTTCTGAAGAAAATGCATTTAAATGCGAAATATAATAAAAATAGCTTTCTTTTTGTTGCTTTGAATGCCAGTTATCATCAAGATATGTATGCAATCAATCGTATGATATATGCCTTCAATATATATATATATGAATGTCATCAATTGAATGCCATTAATCAATCAAGAGGTTACAGAATGAAGAAAACATTGAGTCAATTTTACAGCAAACAGGTCCGGACGAACACTCCGTTAGTCCATGCTCTGGCACGGAGTAAAAAATCGAGGGGCGCAAAATTATCAAATCAAAATAAGAAAAAAATAGCAACGGAGTTTCTGAATTAATTAGAAAAGTTTCTGAAAAAATTCTGAAGAAACAATATAATTTTATTTACTAATGACCACAAAACTTTCAAGGCACTATTCCATTAATCTCTATATATAAAAGACAATGACTCTGTGAATTTTGCTCCAAACTTGAGTATTGGTCTAAGAATTTTACTAACTCTTCCAATAAGTGTTGCATCCGGGGAACGTAGTTTTACCAAACTAAAAATAATCAAGCACTATTTGCGAACAACAACATTTCAAACAAGATTGTCAGACCTCGCTATGTTAGGAATTGAGTATGAACAGAGTAAAAGTTTAAATGATTCTGAATTAGAGAATTCTCTCAGCTAAAAGTTAGAAAAAAAATTCGTGTGAATCTTACTCCTGTCTAACTGTCTTTTTAAATGAAGTACTTTAAGTGAAAAGTTATAAATGCTTGTGTCAATTACTGAGATACACTGTTTTGTTTTGGACGTTCACTAAAAAATGTAAAAAAAGACCAAATATCTTTTTTTGTAAGAATGTTTACATTGTTGTTCCATAGGGGCGCAATTTTTACTTTTGCACGGAGGCTAAATCCAACCCTGCAGAAAAGTTTTTGTTCTAAAAAACCTGACTCTGGTGAAGAAAGTACGATATTTCTGAAGACAAGTGCATTTAAATGCGAAAGATAACAAATCTAGCTTTCATTTGTTGCTTCTTTTTCGAAACTAATATGGTGCGAAAACGAAATTAACGAAAGTAACGAATATTTATCATAACGATAATTATCTAGTTTGCTGCTTGGTATTTCGGTAGACTTCAACAGATCCAAAGCGCAGGTTATGCATTTTAAATGTTTATTGCATAGATTAGACGACACATTACAGCACACACAAAAAAGAACATTAAACACAGATTAAAGCACTTATTACGCCATTATTCCTCGAACTCCGAACCAAAAACTCTAAACCATTAATACATCATTCATTACAAATTCTTTTTTTCTCTTTACTTCCGCGCTCGCAGCGCCACCTATTGACATTTCGCAACAGCTTCGAATGCCAATTATGCTTGTTAGTTGAGTTGTAATTAATTTTTTCCTGACACGAGGTAACTTTGCACCAAAAAAGGGATTCCTTTGCGCCATGGAAAGATGAGGATTTTTTTGGTATCCCACGCGAACAGTTTGTTACGAAAGGAAGCTACTTCAAATCAGGAAACCTGGGAATCCCATGGTTTTCTCTAATGAGAAGGAGAAGACTGTTTCAACTTGTATAATCCAGTTCAGTGGTTTTGGTTTTCCTATCAGTAATGCAGATCGTAAAATGATAATAAACGCTTATCTTACTAAGAAAGTGGGATAATAGTTAGGTATATTAATAAGTCACCCGGAAATAGTCAGATAACAGAATTTGAATCCTTATTTGACCGGATGCAATGCCGTAGAATTGTTTATTATAATCAGAATTTATAAAAAAAATATTGAAATATTTATAAATAATTTTTCTGTATATTTCCACCCATTTTTCTATAAATATATCTAACAATGCAAAAAGTGAATTTATTATTGAAATAAACTGAAAAAATAACAAGTTCAAACAATCCAAACTTTGTTTTTACCAAATTTTACATCACAATTTCGAAAAGTTATAATTTATTGCTAAATTACTGTATGATCCATATTTTGCTGCAAAATTTTCTCTTATAATCACCCAAAAAAAAGCTTTTTTTAGGACCAAAACCAGGAAAGTCTTTTTTTAGAGAAATATATGCAACAAATCTCGAAATTCCTTCTTGAATTCACTAAAATCACTGTTTATCCCCTCAAGAAATCCCCGTTTTACATTAACGGATAAATCCACCTACAATTGGCAACGGAAACAAATAAGCAAGTACTTCGTGAACATAGCTTATACAGGTTTTTTACGTCGATTTTCATAAGAAAAGAATACGAATGTTTAAATTTGAAAATTATTTTCTTTTTCAAAGAACATATTTTGCATATAACATTTCCCAATTTACTCTATATTTCAAGACAGAACAAAGTTTTCTCAAATTACCCAAAACAAATTCGAATTCTTTATTTATTTTAGAAAGAAATGGCATCATATAGAACTGTAGCATAAATAAAACTTACATAATAGAATGCATGAAAAGAAAAACTACAATATGCGTGAAAAATTCATTTATTTTGCGCAAATTACGCTTCACAAAGGCTCCTAAAAACCAAAAAGGAATCCCTAAAAGAACGCAGACAACGCATTTTTTATAATATTTTTGTTAGAATAGTTATGATAGTTATATTTTGTAATTTCAGTAACTTTTACATAAGAAAAGGAATTTTTCAACTCTCTTCTTCAAGAAAATTGACTGCCCAATGCTGCAACCGAAATATTTATTTTTTCCCTCATTCTCCATGTTATCTGTAGTTGATTTTCTAACATTTGTAGTTGATGGATTATTCAAACTTGTTTGGAAAACTTTACAATTTTGTTTGTTTGCTTGTTTCTCCGGACGTAACAAAAAGCTTTCGTAGTTAAAAGTTTCTCCTAACTTTGAAGTTGTTGTATGGATGTTTGAGACAGAGAAATGTTTCGTTGTTTCCACAAAAATATATTTTGGAAGAGAGTTTTTTGTTTTGCTGATAGAAGCTCAGTGGACTAAAATTAAGAATAAGTAATCGCTACTCAGTGTTATGAAAAATGTGGGACGAATTTTATCTGTATGTCTAGAAATACACAAGTCTGCAACCAAAAAAAAAACTGCAAGATTTCTTGTCTGATTATGATTTCTTGGTTGTCTGATTTTTACATTCTGAAAACGAGAAAAATAAGTAGAAAGTTTCGTCACGTGTGATTGTTCTTCTTTCTTTATTATTTTGCAAATGTTAGCTTTCAGGCATAATTTATTTAGAAATTTATCGAAATTTGACACTTCTAGCGTTCTTTTAAAATTTCTCTTCCTCGATATAATTTCTTTTTCGCCAGTTAGAACATCATTTCCATGGTACAGGTATAGCAAGAGATGTTTTACTCTAATTTCCTTTCAAAAGTTGCAATCTTTATTATTGTTTTTGTGTCCCTGGATGAATACTCATATGACAGTTGCATCTTGAAAACGCTGGTGCTGGTTCTCCTAGAAATAAATGGAGGTGTGTAAATCTAGTGTGTCCTATACGCGGACGAGTTAATAGGTTTCTTATTCATAAGAGAGGACCAAAATTACTCAGTAGGCTCAACGGCATGAGGTTTGTTTCCCTCATAAGAGAGGACTAAAATTACTCAATAGGCTCAACAGCATGAAGTTTGTTTTCCTCATAAGAGAGGACCAAAATTACTCCATAGGCTCAACAACATGAAGTTTGTTTTCCACATAAGAGAGGACCAAAATTACTCAATAGCCTCAAAAGCAAGAAGTTTGTTTTCCACTTATAAGAGGTACAAAAATAATCAAAATAGCCAAAAAAGCGTGAAGTTTGTTTTCCTCAAAGAGGGGACCAAAATTACTCAATAGCCTCAACAGCATGAAAATTGTTTTCCATCTCCAAGTCCCACTGCTCCTGCTTTTGGTAGAAGAAGCATTTTCAAAGGCTTCTTCTACCCGCGAGGACGCGAGTTCCTTACACTTACTCGAGGACGCGCATCGTGCCTCGCAGGCCCTGCTTCCAGTTTTTCAACAAAACGTGCAGAAAATTACATTTACTTTAATAGAAAACCTTTTTTGCACTAGTGTACAGAATATGAAGTATTAATAAAATAATTTTCAGATAAATCTCTTCTAGGGAGCGCAATAAATTAAAGAAAATTGGTGAATGCTTGTATTTTCAAGGTATTTACGAAAATGCTGGCTTTCCCTTCCAAAATTATCTGAATTCTCCTGGATGCATCGTCTTTCTCATAGATAAGCATTTCCAAGATTTTTTAACCGGTATACAACTTTTGCTTCACCAAAGTTTTCGGCTAGTTGCATAACGATGTTATGTGTAAAAAGTATGCGAGCTTTAACAACAGAGAATCAAAACAGAAACAGAATCAAAACAGAATCAGAGAACAACATTAAATCTCAATACAGCGCTCAAAGGCTTCTTTTTAGCTCACCAACTTGTTTGCTGATCAAAATCCAACTAATTTCTCTTGGCTTGAGAGCTTGCTTTTATACTTTTTCAACAGAAAGTGACGTAATCTCCAGAAAGTTCATGAAGTCAGTGGAAATAGGTTGACATTTCGAGGTTTTACTAGAAAATTCCTTTTGTCGCCAAAGTAGCCAACTTTGTTGCCAAGTCGCCAAGATTAGCATCTCGGGGAAACAACTTTATAGCTTTATAACAATACCGTCAAGTGAGTTTATTAGAAGAGATCTAAAACATTTAAAACCATTTATAATTATGATGATGAAATGATTTTAGGGACTCTGAAACGCTTAGATTCCTTGTAAGTGTTAGAAGTTTTTTAAAGATTGGCAGAAATTTGTTCTAAAGCTTTTAAGATAGCAGTTATCTCTGCTGGAAGAACTGAGCAAGCAGAATGAAGTTTGAAAGAAAAAGCTGTTCGTGAATGCAACAGCTAAAGAGACATGATCCGCCCATTTTGATCCATGTGTATTGATTGGAATAAAATTATTATAATTCTGTCTGTGTTCAATGAAGTTTTTTGTTTGATTATGTCAACTTTATTAGATTTTTTAAAAGTTTCAAAAGGATTTAAACATTGTACGGCAGAGAGATCAACTGCCCTTTCTCAGATTTAGTCCAAAATTTGATAGATTTCTACAACATTGGCACAGCGGCAACACACCAAATTTCAACTCGTCAAGTTTAAAATATTTTGGAAATTTCGTCCACAGACAGTTCAATAGACATAATTAATTAACTTCGAATTTTTATTTCTATTTTTTTACTCAGGAATGTCTAAAACTAGGAAATTCATCAAAATATAGAGGTAGAAATTTTGACGATCGCATTACTGCTTCTTTGTAAACTCCGTATACGAGAAAATGAAAAATACGCCAAATGCTAAATACCGTATTAGCACAAGACAGTGTACGATATCTTTAAGGTATTGTTACAATATTCTGAAAGCTATACAATGTCGTGAAAATATCGTTAGGAATATTGCAAAGCATCTTCTGCTAATAGGGTGCAACTTTTTGATGAATATTTTTAAAGGTTAAGGAATTTTAGTGGCACAAATTTTGATAAAAAAATAGTCCATATTTTTGCAATGAATTATGAGTTCTTTTTGGCGTTCCACATTCAATATCTTTTTACTTTATCGTATACGAAGTATACAAAGAGAAAGTATTGTAATCGTCAAAAAATTCGAACTCGAGATTTTGACGAATCTCCACGTTTTAGACCTCCCCGAGTCCGAAAAACACAATTTTGGAATTATGTGTGTCTGTCTGTGAACACGATAACTCTAGAGCTACTATTAGAGCTACGGGGATGAAATTTGGTATGTGGTCTTTAACATAATTTGTAGGTTTCTATCAAATTTTGGACAAAAACCGTCAACGGGAAATCTGTCTATCTGTATGTCCGTGGTCATGTGAACACTATAACTCAAAAACTTGAATAGCTAGATGGATAAAATTTGGTACACAGTTTTATCGTCATGAATGTAGGTCCGTATAAAATTTTGGGCCAAATACATCGAAGGGTTGACTGTCTGTCGGTCTGTATAATTTACTTTTGAAAAGAATCCGTAATCTCCACTCGTATGCGTACTGGAGCACTTTTCTGTGCTCGCGAAGGCTATGGAGCGAATTACGTCAGTTTGTCCTTGAGACGGCAAGAGCGGAAAATCGGTACGCATCTCTTTGAATTTGATTCTTTACCTAGATATTTTTCAATCACTATAATGAAAAACCTTCTGATAGTCATTGGATTCTGGGTAACAGTAGGTTCGAATTTTTTTATCCACGCGGGGGGAGGGGAAACAGCACCTTTCTAGGGAAGTATACAAGAAAGTTTAGGGGAGAACACTCCCGCTGGTTGAAAAAAAACTACAGCACTTTGATTCTTCAGCTTCATAAATATTCTTTACACGTCCTTTCGGGAATTGAGTTCGAGCCAATGTTAATTTCTTTTTTTTAAAAAGATACAAAAATTAAGACCCCGTAAATAATGACCGGGATCCGTGTTTCGTGATTCTTTTCAAGAACTTTGAATCTAGAAAAGTAGTGTTCTTCCCTTTTTTCGCTTTTTTAGCGCTTCTGATATATATATTTTTTCAGAATATGACACACTTAGAAAAAAAGCGTTTCGAATTGTTAAGAAAGAAAAATTACATCCCTAGTTTGGAGCTTTCCGTCAAATTTTTTTCCTTTCAGAATAAAGCCGAATACAAAAACGAAAAGAAAAAAACCTTGTTCTTCAAACTATGAAGATCTTTTCCCGCTAAACAAATATTTAACTGAAAAAAGTAAGAATATAAGTGAGATGAAAAATTTTTTAGTAGCTGTCCAAGCCAAAAACAAAATTCAAATGCTCTGTATTTAAAATTGCGTTTGAATAGTTAATGCAAGGGATCTAAACCTTTTAATTCTTGCTATTCAACGATGCATTTCTTTATAGTGATTTTAACCACATTTATTTTACTTTATTTGTTTCATGTTTTTAAAGAGGAAAATTAGTAATCGATTTTTCACTCTTCCTGATGCGCTAGAGTTTTGAAATTTTCTACACTTATGTGTTATTGATGACAATACATATTTTATGTATTTTTATAATTTAAGTGTCAGTTAATCGATTCATTTAATAAAATATTGATTTCATACTCAGGCCGCCACCTGGTAGTGAATTTGAGAAAAAATTTATCTCAAGAGTTCAAGATGTTTATAATAATCGTCCATTAAAGACAAAGAAGTAGAAAATAATAAAAATAAAACAATAAAGACAAAAAGTTCAATGAAGACAATAAAAGTAAAAAACAATAAAAATAAAATAATTTTCTAACTTTTAATACACTGATAAAAGTATGATTTTTAAAAACTATTTTTTTATTCGACTTGTTCAGGATTTAAAATAATGGATATTTCAAAATGCTTTGAGTTATTTACACCCATTTTTAGTATTTGTATTTTTTAAGTATATAGAATCGAATGTGTCTTTTTTTCTTGATTTAATAACAAGTCTTTTCTGCGTTTCCTTCACGCCCACCCTAAAAGATTAAAGCCCCTTTTTGATAATCACCTTTATAAAGAAGCACTATATCTCTTTAGTGTTCCAAACCTACAAATTAGAGCAATTTTGATGACGATGAGGGGTGGTGGAGCGGCAGCACCCCCATCTTTCTTCAGTGTATAAATTTAATCACTTATTTATTTAGTTTTGCATGCAATATCCGAATCCATCAATAAAACTAACTTTTGACGCTTTCAGCTGAGCCGAAAAGCTAAAAAAAAAACACCAGAGGAATTATCCCTATCCGCTGTCTTTTCAGAAAGCATTTCTCCCTTCGGGAACTATAAAATCCCTTTGTACCGATTGCTTCTACTTGGGCATGCGCATTTGCAGTGTGATCTCAAACCTTCCTTTATTATCATTAATGCATTGAACTAACAAGGGAATTGTAATCCCGGTAGCACCCTACAGAGAGGAAAATGTGTGTTAAGCGTTTTTTTTCGAGAAATCAAAACTTGAATAACGAAGTGCAGAAATAATTGATGGTAAATAAAAATTATTAATCTAATTATTAAATTAATTAATATAAAAAATATTGTAATGTCAAACAAAAAGTTATTGATCTATTCGCTCGAAATAAAGACAGAAGAGTAGATTACATATTTAAGCGACTTTTATAAATATCGTTAAATAATGTTATCTTTTACATTTTAATATTATAAAATTTTTCATGTAAATAAAGATCTATATTTCACGACATGAGTGTTTATTTTTACTTTACACTCAGTGAATCTTTGTAATGTTCAGCCGCAGTTATATAAATCCTTATAAACGAAAGAAAAAAATAATTGTGAAAATATATTTTAAGGATAAATTTTTAATTAGCATTAAATGACAAAATAGTAATTTCTAAATCAAAATTTCTTTAATGAAAATCATCTTTATCTAGTAAAAATCTGATAATGTTTATTTATGATTTATTAAATTATTTAAAATTAATTTAAAGAACCCACGTTGATAATCCACGAGCCGCCACTGATTGTGAATTACATTTTATTAATTGCGTCCATCACATTTAATACTTTATCTGCACTTTCTACTATAGTACTCGAATTATATTCAGTTCGAAATGCTTTTAAGAATGTGAAAGATTATTTGGGGAATAGCAAGAGAACATGCAGAGCAAAAACGTTAAGAATACAGATACAATTCAGCTGGTTAGAATGGCAGTGGTGTAACGGGTCTATTCTGGTACCCCCCGGTTGGGTTGGAGGCCTCACTTTTTCCGTTGGTAACCGGCGGAAAAAGGGCGCCCTCCCACCCAACCGGGGGTACCAGAATAGAACCCATTGTCACAAAATTGTACAATCTGAGTTAAGCATGGATTTGGATTCCTTTTAAGTTCCTCTGTTTAGTGTGATAGCTGCATAATTCAATAGTACAATAATTGACCACTAGGAGCAGCCCCAAAAAATGTCCACTGACCTGAACTACTTGCAAACGATTTTAGAAAACCTTTAATTACTCCAAAATTATCTCTTTCTTGTTCCAAACCTACAAATTAGCACAATTTTGATGGCGAAATATATTTTATTAACTGCGTCTATCAAATTTAATACTTTATCTCCACTTACTACTATAGTACTTGAATTATATGGAGTTCGAAATGATTTAAGAACGTAAAAGAATATTTGGGGACTAGCAAAAGAACATGCAGAGCAAAAACGTTAAGAACACAGATACAATCGAGCTGGTTAGAATGACAGTAGTGAAAGTCACAAAATTGTACAATCTGAGTTAAACATGGATTTGGCTTCCTTTTTAGTTCCTCTGTTTAGTGTGATAGCTGCATAATTCAATAGTACAATAATTGACCACTAGGAGCAGCCTCAAAAATGTCCACTGACCTGAACTACTTACAAACGGTTTTAGAAAACTTTCAATTACCTAAAACTAAGTTCGGAGGACTTACACTATTGTCATTCTAACCAGCTCAATTTATGCAAAACATCTTTCTAATTAATAAAATTAATTTGTTCACTAATTTGATACAGTCATTTAATCAGTTGGAAGAAATAATTTTAAATATCGCCCGCTCATTAATCACGTACTATTTTAATAATTTGGAAGACCGTTTAATTAAATCTTTTGAAGTGTATGAAGTTGCACAATAAAGAACGAACTCCAAAGAACACATTTTGAGAAACATAGCTGTTTTCACGAATTATTCTAGAAACATTTCTTGAACTATAAGTTTCCAAACTTAATTATTGCGTAATGAGTAGCCTCTTATTGAAGTAAATGCAGTTGACTCAATTTGGCTCAACAAATAAGACACACTTAGATAGAATTTTCAATCGTAAACTCGAAATTCACAAAATGGTAATTAATTTCTGCTTGTATAATTGCGTCCATTTTTATTTTCATTCTGAATAATTGAATATTCTAACAAGCTCTCGTTCGAGTAACACAATTAATGATCTAAAGACGGAATTATTAAAGATTCTAAGAGAAAAAAAATCGATGCTAGGCTGTATTTGCGAAACGGCTGCTGGGATTGAGGGGCGTAGACTTACTTACATAACTCAACTGTGACTTTCTGTGACTAAAGTTGTTCTATGTGAGTGAAGTAGCTCTATGTGACTTCGACATATGACCTATGCTCTATGACCTTTCTCTTTTAAATGAAGCTACAACCAACTCAACTCAATTAAATCGATGGAAAGGACAGTTTAATTAAATAAACATTTGTTAATAATAATTAATTAAGAACAGTTAATTAATCGATTATTCAACTGTTACTTTCTGTGACTAAAGTAGCTCTATGTGACTTTGACTTATTACATATGCATTTTGACCTTTCTTTGTTAAATGAATTAATCTGAATGAATTAATTAATCTGAAATGAATTAATTATTAATCTGTTAAAATCCAGTTAATATACCGCTGTGACGTCATCAAAATTCTTCGTGATTTTCACTAACCTTGCAACTCGACTGTGAACAAATTTTTTCCAGTATGAACGTCGCGACGACAATGATTCAGTTGGAGAGCTCGACTTATGGTTGTTATTGCCTTAAGTCAGTAAAAATATTTGATAGATACGCATGCCATATATGATTCATCCTTTTTCTGTTGTTTGATTCTCCTTTTAACGCATTTCGACTCGAATTTTCTTGCAGGATACTCATTTACATTCTCATAGGACTAATTATAACAGGATACTCATTTACATTCTCATTAGGACTAATTATAACAGGATACTCATTTACATTCTCATAGGACTAATTATAACAGGATACTCATTTACATTGTCATTAGGACTAATTATAACAGCATACTCATTTACATTCTCATTAGGACTAATTATTATATTTAGGAAGGGAAATTTATCAAAACCGGAGGAATATATCGTAGAATATGTTTTATATCTGTGAGATACAAAGTGACCATTTAACGATAAAAATTATTGCGACTAGCGAAGGATTAATGTACATGCTAAATAATTGACAGTGTTTTGGGGGAGTATTCACGAAACTCGAGGGAAGAGCATTATCGATTATCATTTTTATTTAGGAGAATGGAATCGAAGCATTCAGAACTATAGTGTAGTAGATGAAGACTGGAACACCGCAGTACTATCTTCATATACTTAAACTAAATTTTTATATTTGTCGATATATTTCCATAATTTCCTTGACAGATAAAAGTGCTTTAAAAGAAATTCAAAGCCTTGTAGGGTTACATGAGGTGTAAGTAAATCTTTATAACGAAGAAGTTTTTATGAAGTGTAAGCAAATTGCTTGATGCGAAAGAAGTGCCTCGTTATATGAAAAGTAAATGAATGCGATAGACTATACTTAAATGAACTGGTTAATCTTACTAAAGTCAAAACCCCGTGCTGTAGTTTAGTTTTGACCGGCGAATGATCCGTTTGAAGCAACACCAAGACAATTTTGGATCATTTCTCATAATTTTGAACAATGATTAAATGTCAAGAAAGATACATGAGAAACACCATTGTAAAGAATTGGATTTCATAGTTGCTGTTGCCTACGGTAGATGGCGCGGCACAAGACTGTTTCTTATAAAGTTTTAGTTGGCTGACGGACTTCAGTGAGAGTGGTTGTTTGTCTTTGAGAATGAAGAGGTTGATATGTTTGTGTGGCCATGATTCGAAATAATAATTGTAATGTATAATTTCCATATCTTTTTTGTTAAATGCGTTTGTATGTTTGTCTATTTATGTTTTGCTAGTCCTGTGTGTCAGTAATAAACTAAATTAAAAGGAAATATTGCTTAATTTCTCGGCTACATTTTATAGGACACTACACCATGCTACACCAGCAGGAAAATCTTTCAATCTGATGTATTTGACATAAACTGGGCCTGCATGCTTGACAAATGTTTAGTAGATTAGTTTAGTTATACAGTAGAACCTAGATTAACCGAAGTGGTCGGACCGGACATCCATCGGTAAATCGAAAATTCCGGATTAAAGAGAGCACTTAAAAATGGCCGTCAGGAGACCGCAAAAATCTTAACACTTGATTTTAAACATGTACACATGTACAAAATAACAAACTGCGATGTTTTTATTTATATTACTATAATTATAAACAATAAATTTGTTCAATAGATGTCACGCAAGTCTGAAAATGCAATGCAAATGTGACATACGATACATACTTTACATTGGTACTGTAACCGTAGATATTCCAACATCAAATTCTTTTGACAATTTGGTTAATCTCACCTGCTTCAATTCTGCTCACAATTTGGAACTTCAGTTCCACTCTTAACAAAACGCGTTTTCGTTTAGTGGGCTCCATGGCATAAATGAATGTTTTCCTTTTCGGTAAAGCCAACGCTTCTGAGACGGACAGAAATTAGCCAATAGAAAGGCAGATGGTCTTGGAGACGAATGGAATTTCCGGCAAAGGGGGACAATGGAATGGAATTTCCGACAGGAGGGGGAATGAAGGGGAGAAAGAGATATGATGTCGGCACTGCCTTCAGGAGGAATAGCTGCCGCCGAAGATGACCTTGAAGTGATATTGTTTATATACCAAAAAAAAAACTTAAGAAAACCGACGTCGGTTAAACGAGGTTTTGGATATTCGAGGTTATACTGTTTCAACGTTTCGTTTTGAAGCAAAAGGCTATTTTGGGATGGATCTCGTCATTTTGAACCGCTGTCAGATGATGAGACGACACCTGAAGATGGCACCCCCTCTCCAAACTTCCGCACTACACCAGCAGGATAACGTTTGGCCACCTACATATGATTTAGCATGTAACAGGTCCACATGCACGACAAATCTTCAGTGGAATCGAGTTTCGAAACGCAACCCTCCGGCCCCAAAGCTGAGAGCTTACTACTGGGTCACTGCGGTCCAGATATTTGGTAGAATTGAGTATCGAACTCAAGACTCTCATACTCTCTCATTTGCCGCCAAATTATCACGGCCTGTCTCCCAAATCAATTTTTCATAAACTACACTATCTGATCAAATGTATCCGGACACTTTCGGATTTTCGGAATTTCTCCGCAAAGACTGAACCAACTGACCATGAATTTCGACCATATAAAGAAGAGACTTTAACTCATGTTTTACAGTGAATATTCGGTCACAAGAGCATTTAGGGGAGCGACCAAAAATTGACGAAGAAAAAAGAATCTGGGCTCACGCCGTTCCACAGAAATCTGATATTGATTTAGGCTTCTTCGCCTCCTCCATTCGCGGACCCCTGATTCTGATTTCCAAATTTCATCAATGGTTTTGCTTAATATGCGCATTGCTTATATGCATTTTCGTAAAAATAGGAAGTATATTCTAGAAGATATAAAGGTTTTCTTTAAAAATCTCAAATTTTTTCTCACTCTTTTCCTTATAACATGCAGAGTTTCTACCAAATTGTACGAAACTTCCGGAAAAATTGTCAATATGTTAGAGAAGCATAGTGTAAAAATTTGGAATAAATACTTTGATTATTAGAGAAAATATGAGTATTTGTAGCAAATAATATTTTACTGCGAATGTGCAAGACGTAGCGTAATTTTTCTTTCGTAACTGCAAAGCCAGATAAATAGGACAACTTATATAAAAATTCCAGAAGTATACCATTAAGATTTAGAAAGATATCTACATTGCAGTAAACATAATTTCTGCTTCTTCTAAGAGAAACAATTGATGAGGCTTTATCCACAAAATGATATTTTTAAACTTGCATCTTCGGATAGTAATCGGCAAACTGCTATTTAAATTATATATTTTCTTTATAAGTGTGCCTGGGCATTCAGCATATTCAATATTTATTAAATTCTATAAAATTATTCGAAAATTCAAGTTTAAAAATATCAATTTTTGAAAAAAATCCTCATAGTGTTGTTTCTACAAGAGGGAAACAGATATTCTGCTCACTGCAATGCTGATATCTTTCTAAATCTTAATGGCATTCGAATGTAATTTTTAAATAAGTTGTAATACATATCTGGCTTTGAAGTTGTAAAAGAAAAATTACTCTATATCTCGCACAAGTGTAGTAAAAAATTATTTAAAACAAATATTCATATTTTCTCTAATATTCGAAGTATTTATTCCAAATTTTTGTACAATGCTTCTCTAATATATTTTTTTATTTTTCTGTAAATTACGTATAATTTGGTGTAAACCTCTAAATGTTAGAAGCAAAAAACATGCTGGAAAATTTGTGATTTTTAAACCCCATTATCGCCTTCATCCCTTTGTAGTGGCACCTATAATTGCCGAATATTCACTATAAAATGTGAGCTAGAGTCAATTCTTTATATGATCGAAGTTCAAGGGCAGTCGGTTTCGCATTCCCGGAGAAATTCTAAAAAATGTGAAAATCCAAAAGTGTCCGGATACTTTTGATCAGATAGTGTAATATATAAAAATTGATTATTTAAATCATTTCAGTTCTGAGCCTCTCTTTATGATTCCGTTCCATGATTTCCTCCCAGGAGAAAAGTAGAAAAGCATTGAAACCATCAAAACAAAATATTTTCAGTCAGTTATGAATTAACCGTCTCGTCGAGGAAAACTCGGAAGTTGGGTTTCAGTTATTCCATGAAATTTCGTAGCCTATGCTTGCATAAATTAAATAAATTTTCAAGATTATTCTACATTAAGGCTGATGGCGCTGTGCGACACTGTTATAGCGTTGCATAAATAGCGATTAATACTAATCAAATTTTCATTCTTGAAGATTATTATGCAATGTTTCGGACGTGAATTAAGTCATTATTTCTACAAATTTCTGATGTAAAATGTTTGTTAAAACAAAGATGGACGATAATATGCCCTTTTCAGATCAACTTCTGACTGGAATACACGAGAGGAAATGAAATATGCGAATTGCCTGTTAGAACAGTCATGAATCATACTGAACAGTACAGAAACATTAATTAATTGGTGAAACACTAGAAGATAATGCTTGATATTGGAAGATCTGTGGCCGATTGGTCGTTAGAGTTTTCTTCTAAGGTAGTAATTTACACCAGGCAACTATTATCTCGGTACTGTGTCGGAACAGAGTATATGGCATGTATGGCGCAACTGAGAATTGAATGCCAATAATTGCTTGACAGATAAAAGTGCTTTAAAAGAAATTCTACGCCTTGTAGGGTAACATAAACTGTAAATAAAGCTTTATAAGGAAGAATTTTTATGAAGTGTAAGCAAATTGCTTGATGCAATAGAAGTGCCTTGTTATTTGAAAAGTAAATAAAGGGGAAAAATTTTAAAGATTATTCTACATTAAGGCTGATGGCGCTGTACGACACTGTTATAGAGTTGCATATAAATAGCAATTTACTTCAAAAATTGTTAAGAGCTCTTCGGAATAAAAACAACTCACTTGTCCAGTGTTCATAAATCAAATTATGAGGAAATTAGATGTAACTAATGCTTATTCTGTAGGCTAGAAAAGAATTTCATGAAGGCGCATTCTTGGTTTAAAATTTCCTGCAAAATATATTTAAGCAAATCCCAGAATAGATTTTCTACATTAACTCCTTGGAAAATTAACACGGAAAGAAGTTCAAGGTAAATGAGAACCAAACATTCCTGCATACAGCTTTCCTTAAGCATGAGTGCTTTGTTAATTACAGACAGAATTCTCTTTAATTAGCTGTTACGGATTGTTAGCAGAGTTTCAAAAATATAGTTAGAGGGTTTTTTTGTTCTTGTTGTATCTCGTCTAAAGACTAACTACATAGTTAACTATCATGTCATTGGTGTTCCTTTGTCAACACTTTACAAAGGAAATAGTAACACTAAGTTCCCTTTCGTAAGCGATAAATTGTGTTAAAAATAATTTCTTTACGTTTGAAGAAAAAGAACTCCAATGTTGTAATGTTTTGCTTTTGAATAGCAAGTGAGAATAAACGATCAATAGAGAATTCAAAACAATCACGCTTTTGAAAGAATAACAAATATACTTTAAAAATTTTAAAAAATATGGAGAGTAATAGCGTAACAATAGATTAAAATGAGATTTGAACCTCTAGTTCGAAGCACTGCATCATGATAATTTTTTAGGCTTGCTCCGTCTGTCTTTATATTAATTTAAAATTTACTCTTAACACATTTTTTACCGGTCACGAGTTTACTCGTGTTTTCAAGCCCAAACGTTGTTGACCTGTCACGAATTAACTCGTGTTTTCATCCCCAAACTTTGTCGACCTGTTACGAATTAACTCGTGTTTTCATACTCAAACGTTGTTGAGCTGTCACGAATTAACTCGTGTTTTCATCCCCAAATGTTGTTGACGGATCACGAGTTCATTTGCTTTACTTCCACATTCAAATACGAAATAATTTCATGTCATCAATGTGTTAATTATAGGAAAGGTAACTTGCACTCAAAAAATGTAATCGTCGATGCACGCGTGTGTGTAAATGAAGTAAGTAATATAATGAAAATTAATTTTGTCAAATATACTTAAAATATATTTAAAATTTCATTGACATTAGATAGACTATTATAGAGAAATAAAATTGCCGACGGTGAAGAGCTAATTTGTTAAATTTTAAGGTAAAGTAAAACTGAGTTTTGCACAATAATATTCAAAATTCGAATTATTGAAAAAAAGTTAAAATTTCGATTAATTTTCAGTTAAAACTTTGTTTAAAATTTTGAAAAATTCTTTCTTAGTGAGCACCATTATACAAGAAATAACTATGTGCCAAATTTGGTAGATTTCGATCCAATGTCCTTCCCTGTAGAGCGTTTTGAGCGATTTTTGTCTCATGCATGACCATCACAATTAGCTACAATTAGTAATGAGCCTATAAACATTCTCATGCTAAAATATATTAAAATAAATTTATTACTGAAAATAAATTTGTGTAGAAAGATTACTTCATCGGAAATCAACAGAATCTTTCAAAATTTTAAAGGGATTACAATGCATAGATTGCACCGAAACAAATGCCAGTGACCTAAGTATTTCCTGCAACGCTATTTGGCCGTCAGACAACCATGTAAGCGTGTAGTCCAAGTAAAATTCATTGGCTAGTGAAACAATGATCTGCAAAGTAGTTTAGCTAAAGAATTAGGTAATAAAGAGAAAACTGTCAAATTAGTTAACTTGTGTATTTATCCAAATTTTTTGAATTTTATTATTGCATTTACTTAAAATGGTTCAGTAATTATAATAACCTAATTTATAATTAAAATATTAATAGTTTAATTATAATATAATAGTAATATATACAGGATGATTCAGAACAATTGTTCAATCATTTTCAAGGTCAGGAAGGCAAGACTTACAAATCATAACATGGGAACATGTGGACGTAGATGCAATGTTCTTTCACTTGAAATTAATATTATTCAAAGAAAGCCAAAAAACAAAGATAAACTCAGAGGGAATCGAGAAAAACAAACAAGGAATTCATTCTTGTCTATTTTTTCAAGGGCTAAGGACTTTATTCGAAATGGATTCTAAATAATAATTGGAAAAATTTTCTGTAAGAAGCTTGAATTATGCCAAATATAGCTTCTCTTAGCCCGAAATTTCTCAACAAAAGACAAAGGAGATCTGTACATCAAAAAGCATTATTTCAAAAGAAAGAGGAAAACCAAACACAAGCACAAAAACGCTAATAATATTGATTTAAAAATATCAGTCATTTGGCTTTTAAAAGTAGCCATCATAAAAATAAACTTGCCCCATGGCCAGAATAAAGAGAAAAGAGAAAAAAAAATGTCCTCACGTAATCACAATCCCACGCTAACTTTCTTTTAAAAAAATGAAAGAGCAAATTTTTAAAGAACCGCTAGTCCCATGGCGCCATCTATATTCGAGAAAACAAAACAGCAGGGGTAAATTTTTTTATTAATTAGCAGGAATGTTTTAAGGAATGGAACTATTTAGACATATTAATAAAAATGCCCTTAGTTTCCATCTATGCCGCAATGAATGTGAAATTTTTTTAGATTGTATATTCCAGACTGCTTTCAAGGATAAGATTTTAATTCTGTGAATATTAAAAGGGAAATGGTTGTCATTGATATTCTTTAAAAAACATTGGAAGCCATTAAAAAAGCATTTCTATCATTGCATATATTTTTAACTCTGATAGCTTGATTAAAAATTACGTTTCTAAAAATTCTAGAATCTATATTGGAATGATAATCACAAAGATTTTTGCACTTGAAATTAAATTCAGCTCTTTTATCAAACAGGCCAATCAAAGTTCTTTCCCTTGAGGGGTCGCTGTGACAGTGAAGCAACTAGCCACAGGGAACGCTGATTACGAACCTGTCTTTTTTCACCCACATAAAATTACATTTTCAAAGAAGGGGTGGTATTGGAACATAAATCGCACTAGTGGGTGCCACACAACAAGGCAAAATAGTGCACAGCAACACTTCAGCAGAAACATTTGGTCTGGCAATTTCGGAAATGGTTCGCTTAGCCTATATCTACTGCCAAAAAGGCTCGGAGGGCAGGGGTGGTGCCAATGGGAGAACTGGATGGTCCACCCCCCACCACCCACGTCGGGGAAAATGTTTGTACCTCATTCACTAAACGGGGTGTCCTACAAGTAGATAAATAAAGATCTGGTGAAAATTTGAGACCATTTTATTACTCCCTCCCCCAGTCCAGCAGGTCATGCCCCCTTGTTGAGCAGACTCTAACGCCACTTCTGTCGGAGGAAAAACTATCGGATATTCTTGGAGGAAGTGTTTGCAGACTTACATCACTGCGGATGTCCTACATCATCTATCATCCTGCTTTATTGCTACTTCACTATTACTATTACAGCCACCAGTGTTTCGGTCGAACATTCTACAAATGTTTCTATTTAAGAATGACTTATCTGTATATGCTTGAGTTCTCTACAAATTATTAAACAGTTGTTTTGTGTCACCCTGTATAGAATACCAAATAATAATAATAATAATTACCTGCTTGGTACTTAATCATATGTAAATGGAAGTAATCGAATTTCAACGCATTTGAAGGCTAAAATCAGTGAAAGTGGTTTATCAAATATTTGCAAATATTTAATAGACACATTTGGAAACATTCGAAAACAAGTTACTACAACATTAAATTCATGATTAAATTAAAATAACTTTAAAATAAAATCGAAATAATTATGAATTTGATAATGTTTGCATAGTATGTTATCGGATAGAGGACACGTCGAGTGCTGTTGCAAGCTATGTGTGACTGCCTCAATAAATAGTACGCCTTTTTTCACACACCCACATACACAGAAACACTTTGGCTTAGTTTCTTTGCCCAATAATTTGTTTTTTTAAAACTTTGGACTTTTTTCATGTGCAATTTCTTTAAAATTTATGAATAAAAACAGTATATCAAGTAATCATTTAGCCATTAAGAGCCTGACTCCCTTTATGGGTAACCATTTTTCTCGGCTTAATTTCACTATTTATGATAATTCTATGTAAGCATTACCCATGAAAAGCATCTGTCGCATCTATAACTGAAACATAATGACCGTAAAAAATCGGTTATTATTAATACATCATTTTCTGCGATGACATAAAAACAGCTTTAATAATATAATAAGAAAAAAACTAAAGATATTTTTTTTCTGATGCAAATGCAATCTGAATTTTATAGTTCCAGAATTCCATATTTGTTAATACTTCCTACACAATTTTTAGTCGCCTAGAATGCTAAATAACCACAGGTAAATTTAATATTCCTCACTGTTCTTGATTAATTCATTCGCCGCATATTTTCTTCAAAGTCTGCCGTGAGAAATGGCTTCTGTAATTTTTCCCACATTCTTTAAGCGCATAAATAGTATTCGCTTACTGCAGATAATAAAGTTTTTCAGTGATACACTTTTTTTATGGTTCTTTTTTAAACAAACACTTTTCTAAATTTTTTCTTGTGTTGTCATTTTCTCCGTACTGGGAAAAAGTGACAATTAAAAGTAAGATCTGACACTTTTAATCGGGGATCTGTGCTAATGCCCCGTATTAAATGGAAGGCGGAAGGAAAAAGTGCTCTTAAGTACATTTTTTTTGCTAAATAATACTCGGATAAAAAAAATGGATTAGAATAAGAATATTTTTTCATGTGTGACTGCACTTTTGTTTTCCTGTCTTTGTGAAAATTATGTTCCTAAGTGGAAATAGTTTTTGTGCAAGGTTTTAGCATCACTATTTTAACACAGAATAGATTTCCTAGATGCATGAAAAAGTAAAAATTTAACTCAGAAGAACTCATGAATCAATTCGCAAAAATCGACAAATGGTTATAATGGTTAATATTTTAAATGTGACAGATATGCTTTCAAAGACTTCAAAGCAAGCTTTCAATAAGTAGAGATATCAGAGCATTTATTAGCTTACCCATACAAACCTTAGTGAGAACAGTCGTTATGAAGTTTTACGTATCGAACTGGAATTTTACCTGTCTCTATCTTATGAGAAATATCAATTGAATTCTGTTGAATCATCGTATTCACTCTCATGCCATTCATTTGGAAGAACGCTGCATCAGCAGGGAAAATTGGAATTTGAGAAAAAAAAGTGTTTGAAGTTCGTCTGTTTTAGGTTTAGAATCTGTTCAACGTGCATTTCAGTGCGAATACTGAATTCTTCATTCAGATAAGTGGGTATCTTACATTGGTTTCGTCGATTAAGCGCAGAAAACGTGGGAAGTCACAAATTCTGATCGAGTTTATGAGTCTGAAGAGAAAGTGGAATGGATCCAGCGATTGTTCTCGACGAGCTAGCTGGTAACAGCAAATTCCTCAAACTATTTTAAAGAAAATGTTTTGAAACTGTTTTTCAAACCATACACGTTACAGCTAGCACAAGAACCTGAGGTGTTGTAAAGAGTTGAAGAGAGAGAGAGAGAAAGTTGTGTGGGATGAGTCTGGATATCGAATAAATATTTTTCGGATTCCTGACGTCGGTAACTAAAAACATTTCTGAATTTATGATATTTATAAAATTATAATGCTATTTTCGAGATGATTGGATAACCAAAGTTGTAATGTTTCCGCATTGTAGATAAGCACTTTGAAGTTGGTATTGTTACAAAAATCGTCCTGTGGGTGTATGGTGTAAACAGTCCAACACGCAGGATAATGGAGAATTAAGGTTTATTCACAAATATGCAGGAAAACACGTAACACAGGAAACAATAGATCTTGCACAGATTAGCAACATAAACAACAGACAACAATTCACAGGTAATAACAGTTCAGCACTTTGAGATTTAGCAACACAAACAGTCAGCAAATCACTAATAACGACAATAACAGCATTTTCAATAGTGCTCAGCTCGCCAGCTTTCTAGCTCGCACTGTAGACGAAACTCCAAAGTCGTTCCTGTCGATCAACACCCACTCTATGATTCAAGCGAGGCACTTATATACTCTCTCCGACAGACCGCGACGTCACATGGAGTTTTCTCGTACATTCAAGCGTATTTTCTTTCCTAATAGAGATATCGAGAAAGGATCGCATTTTCTGGAATCATCGATTTGTCGCAAGGTCGCCAAATGTGTCGCCAAAATGGTTGCCAAGGTCAGGGGTCCAGAACCGGCCATCCCATACTTACCCCTGTAAAACTATCTTCCCAAACATACGACTAGTGAGACAGGAGACATTACATTTTTGCAACAGTATATTCCTTTGTAATCCATGTATTAAAATATGTTAGTAATTAAGTCAAAAAGATGGAACCGTTTTGCCAAATTTCGTCACAATTCGGTAAAAAATAAATATTATTCACTTTAGGGTATGGTCAAAAAACTTCAAGAAAATCTATACAACCACAAGATACATTTATATTTTTTTCGTTATACTCACACTTAAGCAAAATGTTTTGAATTTTATATTTATACTTAGGAAAGTCTTTATTTTGAAATAAAATCTTACTTACGATAACAAATTAAAAAGTAATTTAAATAATAATAAGAAACATAGGAAGAATTTTTCTGAACTTTTCAAAATAAATACATGCATGAAATTTCCTATTTATGAGTTAAAATATCGCTCCAAACTGTTATGATTCATGTGCTTCTATTAATGCTTATTTGAAATAGAGTCAATTCCATCTCGCGTGACATATCTGCCATTAATTTCGAATCCATTATGCATCTTGTAGGAGGAAAAAGGAATTGAAGCCTCAGGACATGCAATTACATGTTAGAGGATATATGATTAAGCGGTTGCCTGGTGGAAAGGATTTCGCTTAAAGACTGGAGGACTCCAGGCTGGAAACGCGATTCCACCAAGAATCCGTCATGTATATGGGCATGGTGAGAGTTCATTCAAACGTCTTCCCTCAGGCCGCTCAAGAAAGTTTAGATAGGGGGTGACGACTCAAGTGTTGGCATTGCCATCTGACCACTTTAACAAGATGACTTTCCAG
>BGPR01011998.1:0-26218 GCA_013235015.1 Araneus ventricosus
ACAAAATAAGCAGAATAAATGTAATGCTTTGTTGAGAAGTTTTAATAACAGTGACTTTGAAAATGTTCTCATTTTGAGGCTACTAAGCATCTCTGTATTAATATGCGCATATCGTTTATCATATGGATTTAGTCTACCTATTCATAACAAAAGAATTGTAATTAAATGGTTAGTTTTTGAGAAAAAACAAATATTTTGAAAATTGTTGAACACGAGTTGAACTTATTTCGTTTATTACAGTTAATGGAAATTTTGTATTTATACAAATAGCACAATTTTAAAAACTCTGATCATGCTCGTTCAAAATGTACTGAATGTATAAATTTTAATACGGAAGTTGCAGTGGGAAGAAATTTAGTTTATATAAATAATGCCTCTATTGAGGTATGAAAGTCAGATAATATCAATTGAGGAATGAAAATCGGAACAAACATCTTGAATATATGTTTTATAAGCCATATATTTTGACAACCCATTTTACCTTACCCGACTCTATTCAGGGTTCCCAGAAGCCCTCAAAATGCACTAATAGGGCACTTATTTGCATATTTATTTTTAGGGGCTTAAAGGCATTATTCATAATTTAAATGATTTTTCAATATTTCATAATTTTTCTTTTGTTAGGTTACCTCAGATGTTGAAGGAGATTTGCAGTGTTGGAAATTTCGAAGCCAACAATTTCTGCACTGTATCCGAGAATGAATCGATGTAGTCAAGTCCTTACTCTTTATCGCAGAATATCACTTAAGCATAACATTTAAAGTTATATCAAATTGAAAAAAATTGTATTTTGTCATTTTCTGTTATTTATTTTGTAGTTTGCTGTGTGCTAAAGATTTTTCTTATGTTCATTTGTATTTGTTCACAGATATGATCCTAATTTTTATTATATTTGTGCCTTCAACAGTTGTCTCATAATATTTACCACTTTTTCGTCATTTAAAAAGCACCTGTATCAACATGATGAATTTAAAACTAAAAATACAAATATGTTAACTTATAGAACATTTGGATTTAAATCTTTTCTAAAGTGTAAGTTTATTTCACATTTTAAGGAACATGATATTATTTTCTGCCCTCTAAAGAATTGTCAGCTGAAATATGTAGTTTATTCTTCTTTTAAGTCACATTTGTCAAGGTATCACTCTTGTTATGTGTTAAATGATTTCAAGTGAGATCTTAACACATGTCAAAAACAGAAATCAGGTACAACTGTCTCAATCAGTTCCCAATCATGTTGAAAATTTCAGGGAGAATTCAATATTGATCCCAGACTACAATAGAAATGTTGTATTATTTATTTCGAAAATGCAAAAAAAATTTTTGCTGCCCAGTTCTACAATTTGTGAATTAATAAATGCAGTAAATGAATTCCAAACAGGTTCTGTTTCATTAACTAAACAGTCTATAGTAGAAACTCTTAAAGAAAACAATGTAAATGAGAAGGTTCTAAACTTGGTTTTAAATAATCCTGCAGCGAGTAATTAAAATTCCACTTTTAATGTTATGAAATTTTAATATTCTCAGAAAAAATTTCTGAAGGAAAACTTTGGTTTGGTTGAACCTGTGAAATATATGCTCAAGTCGAAAACTCAAGTTTCAAACTACCACTATGTACCTATTATAAAAACTATTCAAGCATTTTGCAAAAATAATGAAGTTTTATATTGTATAATGTCTACATCGGAAAGTAAAAATGCAAATATTTTGTCAGATATTCATGATGGAACCAATTTTAAGAACAACCCTTTGTTTCAGTTTTCCAAATATACAAATTTTGCTATATTTTGATGAATTTATGGGTTTTAACCCATTAAGAGGTAATCAAGCAAAACACAAGCTAGGTGCATTTTATTTTACACTAGGAAACATTCCCATCTAAGTATCGTTCTTCAGGGAAAGATATGCAGTTAGCTAATTTGTGCAAATACTCAGATATAAAATACTTCGGATCTAAAGCAGTTCTCCAACCTCTGATAAAAGACCTAAAGTTATTAGAAACACCGATGGAATAATTATTTCAGGAATACTTCATAATGTTAAAGGTGGAATTGTTTCTATAATAGGTGAGAATTTAGCTGCTCACCAAATAGGTGGCTATGTTACTAATTTTAGTACAAATGTAATTTGTTGTTGCTTTTGCATAGCAAATAAAAGCGATATGCAGGCTAATTTTACAGAATCTAAATTTGTACAGCGTACAAAACAATTGTATAAGCACCATCTGTCGTTAGTAAACAAGGATTCAATGTATACATCTGTTTATGGTTTCCTTTTAACTTTTTAAAATATTTTCATTGCAGTAACATGCTACCGCCAGATGTAATGCATGATTTACTAGAAGGTGTTGTTCCATTTGATTTGCGTTGATTATAAATTATTTTATAGTTAAGAAGTATATAACCCTATCGCAATTAAATTGCAAGATCAAGCATTCAAAATTTGGGTTTTATGATGCTGCTAACAAACCAACCATAATTTCAGAGCCTTCTCAGAAGGGTATTAAAATGATTGCTGCCCGTACGTAGTCCTGTTGAGATTTCTGCCATTATTTATTGGTCAAAGTGTTCTAGATTCTGAACCTGCATGCATCTTAACATTAAAAGAAATAGTAGATATTGTTCTTGCACCAAAAATCAATTTATCTTATGTGTCTCATTTGTCACACTTGATTCAAAATCATCACAATTTTTTTAAAGATATTTCCTTCTGTTAAATTTACACCTAAATTTCATTTTCTTGTACATTATCCACGACTTATTCTTGCATTTGGCCCACTAACTTGTTCCTGGTCAATGTGCTTTGAGGCGAAGTATTTATATTTTAAACATGTTGCCAACGCATTAAAAATAATCTAAATTTGCCATACTCATTGGCCTAAAGACATCAACAGCTACAGTGCTATTATAATTTGGAATCTTTACGACCTATAGGGAAAAAGAATTCAGTGATAAGTGGGAAAATCGTAGATATAAACAATTATTCAACAGAGATCACACGATTACTTTCAGACTGTGAGGAATTTTATTCATTAAAAAAAAGTAGAATTAAATGGTCTGATTTACAAATCAAGAATGTGCCTTGTCTCTGGATTTCATAATGATGAACCAGTTTTTGAGAAAATCATAATAATTTTAAGGAAAGGTACTTGTACAAAATTTGCTTGTCACACATTTACGAGCAGCACTCTTTTCCTAGGATGTTTCAAGTTAGAAAGTTCAAAAGATATTAAAATTTTGAAATTTCAGGATTTTGTTGATGTTTATCCTCTATCAGATATAATTATTCAGTGGTTATTCAAAAGTATTGTTTATTTAACCCCAAAGAATAAATGTGAAAAATTTTCAAAGCAGTCAAACTCCAAAAACAATATCAACTTTTCACAGTTCCTTACGAATAAAGAATGTTGACGGCTATTTTCAAGTGTTGCATTGCACCATTTTGATGTATTTTTTACTTCATTTTGTTTACGTTTGAACTTATTTTTTACTTATAATATTGCATTTACATTATGATATTCATGTTTCATATAACTGAATCTGCACATTACATTATTGATTTCTTAATTTTATTCTCTGTGAAGGATAGAGACAAACCATTACTTTCCCATGGAAAAAATTCATTTAAAAGCAAACTTTTTTTTGCATGCATGTCAGAACTGATTGTTTTCTGAAATTGTTGATAAATATGTTGTTCTGAATTGTCATAAAATATATTATAATATATGTGTAATCTTTAATGAAATGTTTCAAAAGCTGTGCATTTTTAATATTGAATATGCTGTTATATAAAATAATTTGCTTGTGTATAAACTTCATTTTTATGTATTTTTTAATTTAGCAGATGCAATACGAACTACAATCACTGTAAAAATAAATTTTTTGAAGTGAAATAAGCTTTTCATTCATGTGTTAGTTTATTCAAATGATGTTTATTACTATAGAGATCAGTTATGAAAAATCTAATAAGATTAAAAGTTAAAGTTTGAAACAAAAAAGCATTTTATCAGTACATTCTGAAATACAATAAACCATCTTGTTCTCTTGCTATTTAAATGTCCATGGTAATCAAAATGTTACGAGTAAATTATTTGGAAATATATCTAAGCGTTACAATTGTGTCTGTAGAGGAAGGGACATTTTTTAAAATAAAGTAGAACTGTACACATTTTCAAATATAGGTGCAAGAATTTTTATTTGCAAACCATATTTGGCAATTTATATTAATCTGATTTTATTCGATTGTTCTTGTTTTAATATATTATCGTAAAAAAAAATATGTGCTGTATTGTTTTTAGCAGACTAGAAATGCGAACATTTATAATACTATAATATACAAGTACTTTTGTAATATAGTATACACCTAGAAGTTGTCACTTCTGCCTTGTGGTCTTACGTGTATCCGTTTGTTTTTATTTACAAAGGAAAATGTCTAAAAGCACAAGAAAAATTGAGCTACTTCAAAGAAATCAAGAAGGGAGTAAGCTAAAATCTTGAACAATTCATTGTGAATTTATTTTTCAGGTTTGTATAGAAAGCTAGCAATTTAGAGAATTATGCGTTTCAATGAAAAATACAGTTCCATTTGAAAATGAAGCAGAAAAAGTTTGTTTATGCTATTAAATTAAATGTTTGATTTTCCTTTTTAAAGTTTCCCTAATTATTAATCTCTGAAAAGTTGAATTAAATTTGCAATTTAAATGTTTTAATAAACTAATAATTTAAAAACAAGTACTGCATAAATGAACAAAAAAAATTCACAGTAATAGTAGGCAGTATCTCAGTTTGACTTCACATGTATCGTACTTAATGTATTGGGAAAATACCTGATTGTTAAAGGATTTATGGGAAACCATTATATGCATGGACTCTCATATCTTTACAGAAAAATGAAGCATTTTTTCTGAAATTGGAACAGTAATGCAATCTTGGGTTTTTTAATATTTGAAAAAAATTCAGTTTGAATATTCTATAAAATTTTCTTCATAAGTAAATTAAATTGTCAGAGGCATTGCTTAAATTTCCAGATACTTCAAGTGGTTTTTATGCTTCACTCAAAATTTTCAAATTAAGTATTAAAGCTTAATATGTCATTATTTTATTTCAATTTCAGCATAAATACTTCAAATTTTATTGCAGAAAAATGTAAGGATACTGATAAACATTTTAAATTTATTATTGCAAATCTGAAATGATTTATTTTATATGAAATCATTAATAGAAATTCAATTTTATGTCAATCCATTGCACAGTGCATATGGTTATACCATATATATATACCATTCCATGGTTCAACGTATTGCCATTCCATGGTTCAATGTATTGCCATTCCATGGTTCAATGTATTACCATCCCATGGTTCAATCAAAGCACCAGTTGATGGAGTCAAGTTTCACCATGCTATGGTGACAACTATCCATGCACCATATTTTGGTGAAACGTTGAACTACTACTATTGTTACCAATTCTAAATTTAATAAGTATTATACACTGTTCAATAAATTGAAGTTAGATTTGAAATCTGTGCTTTTATTTTCTTAAATACTTAAAATAAATTCACTGCATATTATGTATATTAATAAAGGGAATTAAATTACCAAGAAATGATAAATTTTAGTAATTATAACATCACTTAATAAATTTAACAATTTGTAAAAATGAGTCGAGTTTTTGTATTTATTTTCATAGTTCTTTTTTCACTCTGCCTCAGGCATTTGTATATTTACAAACATTCTGCTTTTTTCAAAATCGTAGTGATGTTGAGAATTGAGTAAAATTTTACCGGTTAAAAAGCAAAAATAAATAAATATTAATGCGATTGGCATTATAAATGGACATACCGTATCTCAAATTTTACCAGATAATTTGTAATAGAACCAGAGTTATTCTGGTAAATTTATCAAATTAAATGGTCTAAATTACCATCTTATTGGTAATAGAACCAGAGTTATTCTGGTAAATTTATCAAATTAAATGGTCTAAATTATCATCTTATTGGTAATAGAACCAGAGTTATTCTGGTAAATTTATCAAATTAAATGGTCTAAATTACCATCTTATTTGGTAGTATTACCTTTGTGTACGGTAATAATACCAAATTCCATACCAAACAGAGTGGTAAATAAACGATATTTTTCTGGTTATTTTACCATAAAGTCATTACTAAACTGCTACGGTAAAAAATACCGTACTTTATGGTGTTCCATATGAGCCAGAGAATACGGTAAATTTTACCATATTCTGGTAGTTTTGACCAGAATTTTTTTTCAGTGTGGTACTCATGCAAAGAACACTAATTAGTTATCGAACTGTTTTAAAGTTGTGAGCAAAGATCATAATAACCTTTACTGTTAATACAATTTAACTTGTGTTGCAAAGAGTAGTTTTAATGTTTCTTAGAATTCTTCTGTAGTTTTCGAAGCAAAGCATTTTGTTAAAATTTCCAGTATTTTTTACATATAAGAAATGTAACATATTGTTTTAATAGATATTTTTAGGATGTTCATTCCATTTTTTAAAAAATTAAATTTCATAAAAATATTTTGTTTCATATTAAATAACTAGTAAAAGTGTTTTTAATAATGTATATTGTACACATACTGTGATCCTGAGTAGGGAGAAAGCCAGGAAACTAATATAATTAGTAGCCGTAATTCAGGGAAATGTTGTAAGTTTAGTTAGGGAAATCAAAGAAAAGTCAGGGAAATTTTTTCACAGTTTCTGTAGCCACCCTGTTTATTATATTTATATTACATTTGTGTTTTGTATTGTATTACCTAATTTTTTGCATTATATTGTATTCTATTATTTCGTATTGTATTATTTTACTTACATTGTTTTGTATTGTATTCTATTATTTTGTATTATATTGTATTCTATTATTTTGTATTGTATTATTTAACTTATATTGTTTTGTATTGTGTTACCTAATTTTTCGTATTATATTGTATTCTATTATTTTGTATTGTATTATTTAACTTATATTGTTTTGTATTGTATTACGTTAATATTTGTATTGGAATTTTTCTTCCCACAGACTCGTGACATGCTTTGCACCCTTTGGATAAGCAGGGTCGGCGTGAGCTATAAAAAAGCATTGATACGGGACGTTTAAGATTTAAATAAATAAAATATGAAAAAAGTGGGTAGGTAACGGCTTATTTTACTGTGATAAAAAATCAATAAATTTTAAA
This sequence comes from Araneus ventricosus, assembly GCA_013235015.1. Lineage (NCBI taxonomy): Eukaryota > Metazoa > Arthropoda > Arachnida > Araneae > Araneidae > Araneus > Araneus ventricosus. The sequence goes on from BGPR01011998.1 coordinate 7,193, forward strand.
CAATCTACTAAAATGAACAGGTAGAATAATAAAAAAGATGCAAGGCAATTCTTTTTTAGCGCAGTCATATCTTAAAGTTGATTTTACATCTTAATTACATCATTTTCTTCTTTCACATGATAATAAAATTGGGCGCAAGTCATTTTAAAATTATAATGACAAATCAAAATTGCTTCAGTTGTCTCCAGTGACAACTGTTTCTTTAGTCCGACCATTGAGTTGACTTTAGGGAAAATATTCTCTCCACATTTGTATTGTGGGCTGCAATGCCAAATTTAACTTCATTAGACATGACTTCTGATCAATATACTTTGTATGTGCAGAAAACTTCAGCCATTTCTCTTCCATACTCAGTTTCACAGCTGCTTCGCAGTTTTGGATGGTATTATTTTTCTCTAAATAATATTTTAGATTTTCAAACTGGTTGAATAGACTCAGTGTTGCCAATACAGGACAAATAGTAATACGGGAGTGAATAGTGAAATACGGTGACAGTCCCGTATATACGGGACAGAAACGGGACAAATATTAATACAGGAGTGAGTAGTGAAATACGGTGACACTCCCGTATATACAGGACAAAAACGGGACAAATAGTAATACGGGAGTGAGTAGTGAAATACGGTGACAGTCCCGTATATACGGGACGGATGGCAACCCTATTTATGTGCCACTGGGATTTTCTGGAACTTTCCATTGGAGTCAATCAGAGCCGAAAGAGTGGAACCGGGCCTCGGGAAAAAGTACAATAGAGCCCCACTAAACCGAACTAGTTGGGACCGGACCCTGTCCGGATCACCGAAAGCCCGGATTAAACGGAGCTTGTCTTAAAATGCACGTAATGTTAGTTTCAGATGGGTAAAACTACAAAAATTGGTATTTTTTTCCATAAATATATACGACTTTTCCTACAGCCTACTTTTAGTTTTAACACTTCTGTATACGTAGGCCAAAGTTTTAAACCTAAGAACTGATGTAGGATTAATAAAATAAAGCATCTTTATACATATTTAAAATTCAAAATTTATTGATTGTGCAGTACACACAAGGCCCCCCCCCCCAAAGTTCATTACCATAAAATAAAACTACAGTACTGTGCTGAAAACAAGACAAGCAATTTTTTAAAAATCCCGTCCGAATTAACCGGATGTCCGGACAAGCGGAGTTCGGATTAGCAGGACTCTAATGGCATGCGAGCCCCCACGCAAATTATGATTGTGGCGATTAATCAGCCGACGGATGTCTTTCCGGCAGTGGCGAATCCAGGATTTTGATCTGGGAGAGGGGCTGAGGTCATGAAACGTTTGCATCGTCGTGACCTCATGGCTTATGTAAGTGAAAACACTTTAACTTTACTCACCTGGCGATAACAATCATAAAGGACATTACAATACTTTCGATAATTTAGTTTAAAAACATTGAAATAACTATCCAAAAAATGTTTTAGATCGTGTTAAAGCTACAAGAGTGGAATGACTACAAAAGTGGGAAAATTTGCGATCCTACCAAGCCAAAAAGCAATGTTGCCACGTTTTATTTAAAAAAGAAAAAAACAGGTGTAGTGATCTGAAAAAAATCAAGAATTTTTGTTTAACTCTGGGGGGGGGGGGGGTGCAGCCCCATAGACCCCCCCCCGAATTCGCCACTGCTTTCCTGTCACGTCACTTATTGTTGCAAAAATCTGACTTCTAGCTGCAATTTTAGCTAATACTAGCTGATAACATGGCGTTGCTGGGGATCCAAATATGACCCTCACTCCGTTTCTTCTTTTTTGTTTTCTTTTTTCACAAATAGTGTTACTACCTTTCCCTAAAAAATTTAGATATCATTTCTCGTTGAATTAAAACTTTCTAATCTAGCCTTTTTATTACCGTATAACAGTATGGTTTGAATGAAAATGAGAGAAGATTGTAGAAAGAAAATTAAACACTGGAAATATAACTTTTTGTCTAGCGCGTATTTTAATAATATTGGAGAAAAACGAAAATAGGCTAAAAAAAAAACCCCGCCCGAATTTACCATTCAAAATTAAATAAATAAAAATCTATTTCGAATTTTTAAAAATTACGGCGTTAGCCCCCTCTTGTGCAAATCCATCACTGTGGCAAATTTATTCCCTTATTTCAAACGGTCAGGGCGAGCATAAAGAATAACAAAAAGTAAAAACGAATATACATACTTTAATAAAAAAATTCTCTTATAATATATATATATACAATAAAAAAAAGAAGAAACGGAGTCAGGGGTCATATTTGGATCCCGAGCAACGCCATGTCATCAGCCATCTTTTTTTCGCCGGGAATTTAATTTCAACTGACTCTCTTATGCATAATTTGTTGTTCATAGTTCCATTAACAAAGTTATTTTAAAATTCAAATTGCGATGGACATTTTGCTCGCGTTTTTTCCTAGCCTTGCACTTGTTTTGTTTCTCGTCCCTAATGGAGTCAAGTAACTGTTCGTGTCAAGCAACATCCAATAGTTCGTTACGGAAGCGAACTTTAATTTAACGAATTTGATTTCAAAATAGCGCAACACGTTTTACATCCAGTGTCATGTTAATTGGCTTAAAAAATTCTTATAAAATGAATTAAAACATAGCAATTATAGTCGTTAAGTTTACAGGATTATTTCCTTATATACTTACTACCTTGAGGACTTTATTTACAGATTTCACAGAAAAATTTATCAAATAAAAAAAAGAAATTATGATCCAATAGGATATTATCTTAGCTTTCATCATTGGAAGAGAAAAACGTAATTAAATATTTGTTTAAACAATGAAAGCGGTTTGAATTGCGTTGCAACAATGAAAAGTATTGTAATAAAATTAGAGAAAAAATCGTACGGCAACTTAATTGATATCACTGAAAAGATAATTTGTTAAATTTTCAGATGGTGCAAAAATAATTTTTGTGCTGTAATATATTCGGAATTTATCAAGGAAAACCCCAAAATTTCGCTTATTTTTGTAATTAATTAAAATTAAAAAAAAAACAACGGTGCATATTCCCACCCTCCAAAGTATGTTTGGGATAAATTTCGTTGCTCTAGGTCTAGCGGTCTGTCCTGTAAAGCACGCACGCACACACACATACATACGAACGCACACACACACATACATACGTACGCACACACACACATACATACGTACGCACACACACACATAGACATTCTCCTCTATTATTAGTAGAGATATATAGATAATGTGAATCTGTGAGTTTTATATTCAGAGAAAATAAGTGTAAAACTATAAATGCCAGGCTCCAGTTGTCATGATAAAAATAAAACGCTCTTGGAAAATAATAAAAATATCCTTGACCTAAGGCCCCTCTCTTCCCGTGGCAGGGCTTCGGAGATTTTTTTTTCTCTTTGTTGCATACACAGGCAATAATAAATTCGGTTAAAATTGAATCGCAACTTATCGAGAAAGTTCAAAATTACAGAATTATTAATTGCAAGAAAACTCAGAAAAACTCGAGACAGTTATATGAGAATTGCAATTGCAATCGACCTATGATAATGTTGTAATAACTAATAAGATGTCCTATAATTATGAATGCATTATGTATTGGGCAGAACGAAAACAGTCATCTGTCATGTACTGAGCACTGATGCCTGATGGTCGAATCTTCTGGATCTGAAGACCGGGATTCGAGACTCCACCGAAGATCCACTGAGCATGTGGGCCCAGAATAAATCTACTGTCATCAACCAAACGTCTTCAAGCTGGTATAGCATGGAAGTTCGTAGAGAGAGGTGTCAGCCTCGTCATCTGACCACTCTTTTAACTTACGAGGTCTGTTTCCCGTAAGCTTTGTAGAACTTCAAACCAGGATATTATGATATTTGTAACAAAGTATATTTATTTCTAAAAGGTAATAAAAAATTATGGTGGCAACACGATATTTGTATTTAACAAACGTTGCCTAGCAACGCAGAAAAAAGTTGATAGTTTTTAAAAATTGAATAAGATGTAGAGAAGAAAATGTAACGAATGAATGTTGTAAATAGTTCTAGCAAATGATCTGTTTTTGGTGAAAAATATGCTAAATAAATGTGTTGTTTTCTTTATAAAATGTCTGATAATTCATCCTGCAATGCTGTACAATATTCGTACCTATTATTGCAGTTATGAACTAAATAATAAATGTTGAATCCACCTACATTCACAATTAAGAATTTGTCAACATTCTCAAATTCCCTTAACGATTCCGATTTTGTCTACAAAAGAAACGGAATGCAAGCGCCTTTATTAAATGTTTTTGCCTAAAAAAATGGCAAATTTCTAACAAAAGAGCAAATAATCACAATCCTTTTAACTGCCGTAAGAACAGTTTAATGAAAATGAAGAATCGAGGGATTAAATACTTATAGACAAAAGTGATTATTTTTATAGAATTTTCAAAATGCATTAAAGAAACTCATTTATATCAGGCATCTTATTCAATAAACAAATAAATAATGAATAATACGTACAGTGAAATGCTCTAAATATGATCAAAGCTCTTAATTTGTGGCGAGTAATAAAATACTAGACTAATCCTAAAAATAATTCTTTCTCAGAAAAAAAACCCGAACGAATCCATAAACAGACAGTTACAAATTTCTGTCCATTTTATTACTTTCTCGTATACGAAGTGTACAAAGAGAAAGTATTGTAATCGTCAAAAAATTCGAACTCGAGATTTTGACGAATCTCCACGTTTTAGACCTCCCTCAGTCCGAAAAACACAATTTTGGAATTATGTCTGTCTGTCTGTGAACACGATAACTCGAAAACTATTAGAGCTACGGGGATCAAATTTGGTATGTGGTCTTTAAACATAATTTGTAGGTTTCTATCAAATTTGGGACAAAATCCGTCAAAGGGAAGTCTGTCTATCTGTATGTCCGCGGTCATGCGAACACTATAACTCAAAAACTTGAATAGCTAGATGGATAAAATTTGATACACAGTTTTATCGTCATGAATGTAGGTTCGTATAAAAGTTTGAGCCAAATCCGTCAAAGGGTTGACTGCCTGTCGGTCTGTATAATTTACTTTTGAAGAGAATTTGTTATCTCCAGGCGCATGCGTACTGGAAGCAATCTTCTGTGCACGCGAAAGCTATGGAGCGAATTACGTCAGTTTGTCCTTGAGACGGTAAGAGCGGAAAATCGGTACGCTTCTCTTTGAATTTGATTCTTTACCTAGATATTTTTCATACACTATAATAAAAAACCTTCTGATAATCATTGGATTCTGGGTAACAGTAGGTTCGAATTTTTTTAGCCACGCGGGGAAGGGGAAACGGCACCTTTTTGGGGAAGTATACGAGAAAGTTTAGGGGAGAATACTCCCGTTGGTTTTTCGAAAAGAAAGGTAGTTTCTTTTAATAGATAAATATTATCTCCTTCAATTTGCCATAAATATTATCTCCTAGATAAAAAAATTGTGATGAATGCGATGTTTTTTAAAAGAAACCCCGTGGTTTCAGACTTTCAGTTTTGTTAGGTTTCTTATAACAACTTTTTTTTATTAACCAGAAAAATTTCTTCTGAAGCTTTCTATGAGATGGTTTAATGCGTGTAGAAAACAACTTTTTAAAATCAGCGGGAGTGGCCTCCCCGAAACTTTCTCGCCTACGAAAAGTAATGTGGGGTGGGTAAACACCCAGTGGGTAGGTAAATATTCTTGGGGTATTTACCCAAGGCCTGGTTATTTTGAGAAAAAAAATTATGAATGGTGATTTTCGATGAAACATATCAAATTCCTGAATTCCTGAAACTTAATATTTTGCAAAAAAAGAATTGCGTATGTTCTCAATTTTTACGCGCGCTGAGGAACTAGAACTTTATTTAACGTTTTTGACTACGAAATCTTACTGCTGATATCACGCTAGATTCACCATACCTTCCATCTCGAGAATGTCAGAACGAACTTTGATTCAGGGGTTGCCATAATTTCCAAAGTGCGGCTCGCTACAATTTCCTCCGTAGACTGCCAAGGTCAAACGCCAACCATACTAACTTTAGTAAAATAAGCGAAACGCTCGCCAACACTCAGTGGCAATGTGCATTTTGAACTAAATATGCAATTTGAACACTTGTTTTTTAACCGATTTGAACGAAATTTGGGAACAGATCTATAATTAATGTTAGCATACGTGATACCAAGTTTTATTTATCTAAGCCAAAGGGCTTATGAGATACAAGTATACGATTATACAGACCGACAGACAGTCAACCCGTCCACGGATTTGGCCTAAAATTTTATACGGACCTACATTCATGACGATAAAACAGTGTACCAAATTTTATCCATCTAGCTATTCAAGTTTTTGAGTTATAGTGTTCACGTGATTTCGGACATACAGACAGACAGACTTCCCGTCGACGGATTTTGTCTAAAATTTGATAGAAACCTACAAATGATGTTTAAAGACCACATATCAAATTTCATCCCCGTAGCTCTAATAGTTTTCGAGTTATCGTGTTCACAGACATACAGCCATAATTCCAAAATTGTGTTTTTCGGACTCGGGGAGGTCTAAAACGTGGTGATTCCTCAAAATCTCGAGTTCGAATTTTTTGACGATTACAATACTTTCTCTTTGTATACTTCATATACGAGAAAGTAAAAAGGAACGAATTTATGAAGTTTAATTATTTTATGTGAATATCAGACGAAGAAAATGGAAAGTGTTTAATCGTATTATCGCAAAAACAATGCTTAAACGTATTATCGTGATAAGAGCAACACTAAAAATACGTTTTAAGATAATGACTGGGAAAAAATCTCATTGAATAATACAGAAATTTTTACGGTTTTTTTAAAAAACCGTTATTTGTTTTTAACGAACTATTTGGTTTCAGTTTTCAAAAAAGGCCGAAACTTTCACACTTCAGTGGAAGAACGTGGTTCAGTGGTCTAAAACATAGAGATTCATCAAAATCTCGAGTTCGAATTTTTGACGATTACAATACTTTCTCTTTGTATACTTCGTATCCGAGAAAGTAAAAAGTAAGCGAAATCTTTTTCATGTAAAAGATGTCAATAAATGTTAAAAAACTTATTTTTATAGGATTTCTTGTAATAATCTTTATTTAATTCTTTATTTTCCAAGTTTGGAGCCATTGCAAAATTTTTCTGAAGTGATGGAGAGTGGAAAAAGTTCAAGTAATTCTGGAATAGATCAACACATTGTATAAGTTTTTTTCGATTATTAAGTCAGACGCCAAAAAGTAACCCAGACGTCTATGTGGGTGGGAATGACCCGAGGAAACCCGAGTATTACCGAACCAGCTCCCATGTATCTGGTTCGGATGGAGCGACATTTGCGATATGATTTTGGGATTGAAACGGGGCGAGTGCCAAAAATTTCCGGATTCTGGAAAACTTTCGTTTAAATATTATTACATTAAATTGATTTTTCTCTTTAAAAAGTTATTTAGAACACTGTATTTTTAAAAAATTGTTTTCTAACATAAACTAAAGATTCTAGAAATTTTTCCGTTTATCACAGTTTTCTCATAACCTCGTAATTTTCAGCACTTTTAAGAAAATTTATTGAAAATTGTGCTTAATTTGATCTGTACAACCAAGTTCAATATATTTTCCCTATTCGAAAGATTAGGCTAGTACAGTTTTGACGCGTTTTAACCTTGGAAAACGAATAAAAATATGATGATATTCGAAGTTCAAATTAAAATCTTCGAAGTAGAGAAATTCTAATAATTTATATGATTTAAAACTTTTTCTAGAATGTTGTTAAATATTGCCAACAAAAATAAAGAACAAAAAGAACGAGAAAATAATAATTTTTCATTAAATGAAGTAATTTATTATTATACTGATAAACATCATTTAGGAATTATGGAATTTTACGATATGTAATATGAAAATTGAACAAGAAAAAACTAAAATTACATTCCAGTCTAACATTTTGAAACTGAATCCGATAAAATTCAGCTGAACAAAGGAATTGTAACATTTTTTATATTCCAGTTTTAAAGAGATTTGATAAACCTGATCAAATATTTCTTACTCTTAACTACTACTCTATTTACAATAACTTTATCTCAGGAAAAGTTATGTTAGCATATGTGCACTTAAGAATAATGTTTTTCAATTCCAATTTCTTCATTATTCAAAAGAAGTAAAGGAATTAAAAGAATGTTCAAATCTGTTTGTAAAAGCTGACCTCTTCCGTGCACTCTATCTAAATTCAAACAGTCAACTACGGTGTTTGTATTAAGATGACTTCTTACGGAAATAATGCAATATGTTGCCTGCTTTATTCGAAATAATATAACTATTATCTTTTCAAGAAGTTAGAAATGATAAACGATCTATTAAACTGTCTAGACATTTAAACTTTCTTCTGATTTTTCGAATCCTGTTTCACGATCTTTATGATGTTTAACATTTATGTTCAATTCGTGATCTTCGATGTCTGCTTCTTCTTAATTAAAGAATTTTCTTTTTTCCCCTCTGCTCTACATTTCAAGATTTCCGCCTGATGCATTTACTCTTTAACTATTTATTTAATGCTTCTGTTTCACGATGGATTGGTTGACATCCGGAGAATGAAATGAAGAATGATTCTTTTCAATATTCTAAATCACGAACGAGAGTAAAGCGACGACTGAAGAGAGTAGAAAAATAATTTTATTAACTAAATCTTGCTGGCATCATTTTGAAGACCTGCCTGTTCTGTCGGGTAAATATGTAATTTTGCTGTGGGCAAAGGTTTGGTTGTGTGGAAAAAAATTGAAAACGAATCTCGAAACCAGATCATCGGCTTGGAATATGCATTTTTGATGACGTTGAGGCAAGCGGAAGCTTCTTTTATGAATTCATTTCTATTACTTTTATACCCACTGACGTAATCGTTTTTATCAGACAGTTTATTTTATACAATGCTTGATCGGTTAATGACGTTTAAAGACGATGCTGTTCGTTATTCGAGCATTGTTTCGTTCACCTACCAACGATTTACAATAGAATTTTTTAATGGTAATTTGATTGGTTAATTCTGGAAACCCAAAACAACTACAGTAGAGCCCCGGAAATCCGAAATTCCGGATAATCCAAACAACTTTTTAAATTTTCCTTAAAAAAATTGTACTAAAAAAAAGTAATATAAAAAAAATTTAAAGTCAATTCCTACTTAGGTCAACAAAGAAAAATTTTAATTTAGAAATTTTTTCCTCCCATATAAAACTAAAATTAATTAAATTTAATTAATGAATTAATATTTGAAAAAACTGTATTAACATCAAGTGTCATCCACTACAAGTTTAAAAAAATGTGTTTGAACTTGAGTGGATGAATAAAAAGTATTTTGTTAACGATTGAATCTTAAAAATTCCCTTTGTCGCCAACTTTGCCGACAAATCACCAAAATGGTCGCCACATTTGTCGCCAAGGTCGCCAAATTTATCGCCAAGTCGCCAAATCTGTAATGTTAATAGTTTTCGAGATATAATGAAAAACGTACTGCGCATGCGCAAAGATATGGCTGAAATATGGGGGTGCTTCGATGATCCCATGGGCCATCGATATACCCAAGAACCAAGTGTGTAATGTTAATAGTTTTCGAGATGTAATGAAAAACGTACTGCACATGAGCAAAGATATGGCTAAAATATGGGGGTGCTTCGATGATCCCATGGGCCATCCATGTACCCAAGAACCAAGTCTGTGATGTTAATAGTTTTCGAGATATAATGAAAAACGTACAATACAAAATATGAAATGACAGACAAGAAAGCGAATTAATATTGCATTGTCATCTTGTTGTGAGCTGTGTTTAAAGTTTCGAGTCTCCAGCTCATCGGGAAGTTAGTTTAAAATCGATTGCAAAATTTGAACAAGATATATAAATAAATATATATATATATAGGGAGAGTGTGAACTAATAGTAGGAATTGAATGAAGAAAAAATAACATTTACGAATTAGAAACAAAGCTAATGTTTATTCCTAACTTGAAAGAAGTATTTCAAGTGGTAGTCCAGTCAACGAAGGAAAAATAGAAAAAGAAAATGGTGTAGTTTTTAAATTTGCCACAGTTGTTGGGTCATAAACGACATACTAAAAGTCCCCGGCGGGGGGAGGGTGCACGGGGGGTACATGGGTGTTTAAAGGGAAGCATTTTCAGTTTTTCTTAAATATCTCGAAAACTATAGGTTCTATCAGAAAACACTCAATTACAAAATTAAATTGCATAACATTTCCTACAAAGAAAGTTCAATTGTTGTTACATTGTTTCTGTATCATTAATAGTTTAGAAGATACAGTGGGATTTAAAAGTTAACATTTCTAAAATTCCTTATTATTATTATTAAAATCGGTTAAAAGTGCTGAATCAACAACCCTCATAATAACCTCATGCCTATATAATAATTATACAAGGGTAGTATTCCATGTGTCGGATCGGGGGTGAGGGGTAACAAATCCATTTGATGAACAATTATGCTCCCTTCCTCCCCTCACATCCGTTCCCCTTCACAAGTTTCCTTCTACTCGCAGTTCAATCAACGAATTGTAAACTTAAAAAAAGTTGTAATTTTGAAATTCAGAACAGTTGTTGGGGAGAGTGCCCTAAACGACATACTAAAAGTTTCCGCAGGTGGAGGGTGCTCAGAGGGTACAGGGGGGTTGAACTGGGGGATTTCTCAGTTTTTCTTAAATATCTCGAAAACAATGGATCCTAGAAAAAAATTAATTATAAAGTTAAACTACATTAAATTTCCTACAAAACTAATCCTAAAAGTTTTGTAGAATGCAATTTTAGAAGAAGATTTAGGAGGGTTTAAAAGTGAATAATTCAAAAATTCCTTATTGTAATGGTAAAATCAATTAAAAGTGCTGAAGCAACAACCCTCAGAAAGACCTCATACCTATACAATAATTATACGAGGGTAGTATTGTATGTGTCGAGAGTAGTGACGGTATCAGGATGGGGGGCGACAAACCTATTTGATGAACAGTAATGTTCCCTTCCTCCCCTCCCGTCCGTTTCCCTCCACTAGATCCCTTTACGGAGTCTTTTGGTTCTGTTAACGCCCCAAATGAGTGTATTTAGACAGTATAATCTAAATCTACATATCGATGCTGAGTTTAACTTATAAGCTCGCAACCACTCTGTCACAGTTCGAGAGAAACATTTTCTTGCCATTGAAGAAATAAGACCAGTCACGTTCAATTACTAACACGAAAATGGCTGTTAAAGGAACTGAAACGAGAGTCGCTATAGGGGATGCTGATACTTATATTGTAAGATCTGGGTTAGAGAAAGCAACTTCTCATCCCAAAGGAAAGACGTAGACATAGTCGTGTTACTGATTACTTTGTCACCACCAGAAAGTAACATTTACTTTATGAAGCCTGGCAAGGGAAAAGTCGAATCTAAATTATTTTTTACAAGAAAGCTGCAGAAAGAACTTTCTTTTGCCCAAACCATTCTCCTTCTCCATGCATTTCGTGGCTGCGACATTACACCAGATATTCATAGAAAAAGCAAAGCACTATAGTTACATTGTTCAAAAATCAACTAAGCCAGAAAAAAACATTGCTCACATCTTTAATAAACCCTCATCAACACCAGATGCTATCTCACAAGCCGGTGAGAAGATGATCCTAGTACAAAACCGTAGCTGATGAACATAATTTGAATAACCGTAGATATACAGAATTTCTCAAATCATCAACCAAGATCAAAGCTGATCTTTCGTCATTTCCTCCAACCAAAGGAGCGGCGGAGCAACACACGTTTAGCAATGTGTTTCTGTTTTGGCACTTTTAATGGTACCTGTACCAAAGGTGCACCTCTAGAAGAGGAGGCGTTCGAACTTGATCTAGAAAAACATGGTGAAATTTAATTACGAGCAAGTGTAAAAATGGGTTATGCATATTTTTATGTATGTATGTTTATACTATATTATTATGTTATAGAAAGATATAATGTGTTATAGATATATTGTAATAGATATCCGCTATTTTAAAATATAAACTTTCTTTCTTAAAAATAAAACTAACATTTTCATCAACCACTTATTGTAATTATGTACTCTTTCAAATTGCTTTAATATTCTAAACTATTTATCCTAAGAACAATGTGTAGGACTATTTTTATAGGAAAATTAATTTAGTTTAATTTTATACTTAATTTTTTTCGCTGGGATACATAGTTTTGAGATATTTAAGAAAAAAACTGAGAAATCCCCCATTTCAACCCCCTTGTAACCCTTGAGCAACCTCCACCAGCGGGGACTTTTAGTATGTCGTTTATGGCACTCTCCCCAACAACTGTGCCGAATTTCAAAACTACAAGTTTTTTTTAAATTAACAATTCGTTGACTGGACTACGAGTAGAAGGAAACTTGTGAAGGGGAACGGATGTGATGGGAGGAAGGGAGCATAATTGTTCACAAAATAGGGTTGTTACCCCCCTCTCCGACACATGCAATTCTACAATAAGGAATTTTAGAAATGTTAACTTTTAAATACCACTGTAAACTATTGATGATATAGAAACAGTGTAAGACTTTTTTTGTAGGAAATGTTATGTAGTTTAATTTTGTAATTGAGTGTTTTTTGATAGAACCTATAGTTTTCGAGATATTTAAGAAAAACTGAAAATGTTTCCTTTTAACCCCCTGTACCCCCCGCGCACCCCCACCGGCGGGGACTTCTAATATGTCGTTTAGAACACTACTCCCAGCAACTGCGCCAAATTTCAAAACTACACCATTTTTTTCTATTCGTCGAGTTTTGGCCTTTGTTGATTGGACTATGGTCTTTAAGAACGAATATAGTACCTTAATGAGTATTCTTTCCGCACGCTTTCACAGAGCACTCAAAGTCAATACTCTATTGGATTTTGGTATATCAAGAGTATTTTACCGAATTTCCCGGAATCCGAGAAGAGGTCAGTCCCACTTTTGTAGTCATTCCACTCGTACTTGTAGCGCTGACGCGGTCGTAAACATTTTTACTTTCTCGTATACGAAGTACACAAAGAGAAAGTATTATAATCGTCAAAAAATTCGAACTCGAGATTTTGACGAATCTCCACGTTTTAGACCTCCCTGAGTCCGAAAAACACAATTTGGGAATTATGTCTGTCTGTGAACACGATCACTCGAAAACTATGAGAGCTACGGGGATAAAATTTGGTATGTGGTCTTTAAACATAATTTGTAGGTTTCTATCAAATTTTGGACAAAATCCTTCAAAGGGAAGTCTGTATGTCCGAAGTCATGTGAACACTATAACTCAAAAACTTGAATAGCTAGATGGATAAAATTTGGTACACAGTTTTATCGTCATGAATGTAGGTCCGTATAAAAGTTTGGGCCAAATCCGTCGAAAAGAGGCGTTCAAATTGCATATTCAATTTCATTTAATCCAATTCTCATGCGCATGCGTACTGGTAGCAATCTGTTATTGCTGTAAATTTTATTTACAACAATAAATAATGTTGTCAAACATGAATTGTAACAATTTTTTTATTGTTGTAAATAAATTCAAACCGATCTCATTATTTCAGCAAATCTTTTATTCACGCGCTTTTGCAATTGTTACGGTTGTGGTAGTATAAATTGTTTTCTTGGGAATTCAATTCCAAAGCAGACTTTTCGCTTTAGTATTCATTGCATTGCCTATTTTATCGCACCTGCTTCAAAGTAATATTTTTTTGAAACGTGGCAACAGATATTTGATTTCAAGTTTGTTTGTTTGTTTCACTTTCTCGTATACGAAGTATACAAAGAGGAAGTATTGTAATAGTCAAAAAAATTGAACTCGAAATTTTGACGAATCTCCACTTAGAAAGTATACGAGAAAGTTTAGGGGAGGCCACTCCCGCTGGTTTATTAACTTATCGAAAGTATTGTAGTGTTCTTTATGATTCTTATTGTCAGGTGAATAAAGTCTGTAAAGTTAAAGTGTTTTGGTTTACATAAGCCATAGGCTTTGGACATGCGTCACGACGATACAAATTTTTATGACCTCAGCCCCTCAACCTCGACCAAATCCTGGATTCGTCGCAATTGAAAATTGGATTTCTTTTGCCATTTCAATTTTTACTGCCATCTGTCCACCTGGAGAGTTCATTACTTCTTCTGGCTACCCTAAGATATCCCAATTTCCTCCGCTCATCTTTTATACAACTTTATATTTTATGCAATAATAATCAGAAAAATAAACATATTTCCCATTAATGTAGGATATTACCCGTAAAGAATAATTCATTCACTGTATAAAGAAGAATGTAAGAGGTAGATTAATTTTTTGGCTATAGATGGAGCCAGAGTTCTGCTCTGTACGAACTACGAACAGCGCCCTCTTTTTCCTAACAAAACCAGACTGCACGCTGAGAGCAGGGCAGCCGAAATTTTAAAACCTCTCTCAATTCCTCTGTCGTAAATCAGATCAGTCTTGGCGCAGTTAAGCCGCCGATCTTCGCACTATGGTAACTGTGTCCCGTCTAACTTTCCTTATGGCTCTCTAAATCTCTAATACCGTAATATTCTTAACCCTTAACATCTATCCCTCATTAATCTGGCTCAACCTAGTAAACATGGCTTCATGCAAATTAGCTATTTTCTCATTAACTTTCTGTGCATATACCTTTCCCCCCTGTAAATTCTCCCTATAGTATTTAAATAAATGTTTTTGTATTTAACTTCAAGTCTACTCATTTACTTTATGTAATATTTTGTTCTAATATAAGGGTTTTGTTCTAATATAATATTAAGGGTTTAATGTAATTAAAACCCTTAAATCCCCTAGGCATAAACCCGAACTATTTACCCCTTAAAGGTAACCCTTCCGTAGGCATTTTGTTCATTGAACGAAATCCCACATTAATAAACTTTGAAACGTCAGTAAACCTGTTTTAAAAATGTTGCTACCAATTATTAAATAGCAATAGCTAAATTACCAATACGAAAAATAAGAAGTAGCAATGTACAAATTTAAGTTGCACTCAAATATAGCGCATTGATAACATTTCACATTTTCCAGAAATGAGCAAATAATACTAACAATAATAAAACAACAAAGGAAAAACCACAATATCTAATTGTAGAGCAGAAATAAGACTTTAAAAAATTCATTAACTGACGAAACTATGATACTCATGTCATACCAAGTAAGTAATTAGAATGGGTGAATGGAAAATCACTGTTCTGTTCAAGAAACTTAATTTGGGATAATAAGTGTTCGAATTAGTGGATTTCGGATTTTAAATCCGAGTTGTGGTTCACAAGCAGCACAGAATCCATCTGATGGTGAACTTTTGCGATGCTCGGCTACATTTGGGAGATGCAAAAGTCACAAAACTTAGCTTATTCTTTTAAACATATAGTAGATAAACAGTTACAGCAAGAGTTATAGGTATAGAAAATGTTTTGAATTTCCTTTCTAAAATATTATTATTATTATTTCCTTTTTAAAATAGCCAGTGATATGACACAGAAAAAATTAAATAAAAGGAATTATTTAAGACACACTTTTATGAGCGTGCTTAAAAATGCAATATTTTTAAAAAATTTTTATTTTCAGTCTTTAATTATTAATTTATTTTTATAAATATCATGGAATCTTGAAATTAATTTTTCAAACTCATTACTAGGTGGCGCCACATGTACAGAATCAAAATATTATTAAATTAATTGATTAACTGATAATTAAGCTCTTAAAATCTATCTGCATTGTTATCGATAATACATAAGAGTAAAAAAAATTTCAAAAGTCTAGCACATCAAGAGTGTAAAGTGAAGAGTGAGTGTAAAATCGGTTGCAAAATTCAGTCTTTTATAAAAATGAAACAAGCCAAGTTGAATAAAATTGTTTAGAAAGTAAAAATCTTCCGAAATTAGAGGTTAAAAAGATTGCACATATATATTTAAGAATCTTGATAAGAAACAGTAAATGTTTAAACCAAAAAGCAAGATATTTTATCAAGAATTGTCACCTTTACTTTGCAGTTAGGGATTATTTGCGTTATTATGGAATAGATGTATCGCTGTATCTAGAAATTTAACATGAAGACATACTATTTATATAATATCTGTAAAAAGAAAAAGAAAAAAATGTATGTTACAAGTATAAACATGAAGTAAATTTTTGAAATCGAATTTTTTAATGAGTATAAGGAAAAAACGGGAAATTTGACATAAAAAAGTTTTTCTTCTCTATTAAGAATAGAAAAAAATCATTCTGTCATAATAATTTTGTTTCCATAAGACAAATTATTTGTCATAAACCAAGAAAACAGAGATATAATGCATGGCTTTTGTCCAGTAAGTGTTTCCGAATACTTCGAAAATCGAATTCTTGCGATAAATTACCATTATTTTTAGATTTGGAAAACAAGAGATCATTTGTGTCAATCAGATAAGTGTTAGTTATTTATGACCGCATAAAATGAAATTATTTCATCTGCGAATAAAGAATGAAATTTTATCTTAAATAAAGATTGTTTTGGTAAAATTATAATTTCTCAGTAAATGTAATACTAGTAAAAAAACTGTATCTATTCATTTGTTAGCTGAAAAAATATTTTGTTCTTATGAAGAAGTAAAACAAATTTTTTTATTTAAACAATCAGGAATAATTTCGTTGACTTAGTACCTATTAATTAAAATAATTCGAAATGGTTTAAAAAATTGTCAAAGAAAGATGAAAACTAGACAGAAAATTCTATTCCTTAATTTTTAACCATATGTATAGCGCAATATTGCCAAATTAGGTTTTTGCGCCAGTAAACTT
Source organism: Araneus ventricosus (assembly GCA_013235015.1). NCBI lineage: Eukaryota > Metazoa > Arthropoda > Arachnida > Araneae > Araneidae > Araneus > Araneus ventricosus. The sequence goes on from BGPR01011998.1 coordinate 23,959, forward strand.
CAATCAGTCAACCAACCTTAATTTTTAAATACCTTCATCCTAAGCCAAAATTTCTAACCTAGAACTAAATAATATTATTTGACTCACAAAAAAATAACGCAAGAATAGACTGAATTCATTAACAAAATCTTAAACCGGTACTTACGCTATAATCAGTCTTATATCCAGTACTTGGTGCAGGCAATGACTGTGGAGCAACCTCATACCTGAGGTGTGGGGCATTTCCTGCAGCTGCTCCGTACTCGGGTAAACTAGGTCTCACCACTTTTGGTCTAGGTTCTTCAGCATGCAGAGGAGATGCTTCGTAGCTGTTAGGAACCACTTGTCTTGGCCGAGGTTCTTCAACATGTAGAGGAGATGCTTCGTAGCTGTTAGGAACCACTTGTCTTGGTCGAGGTTCTTCAACATGTAGAGGAGATGCTTCGTAGCTGTTAGGAACCACTTGTCTTGGACGAGGTTCTTCAACATGTAGAGGAGATGCTTCGTATTTGTTGTCAACCACTTCTGGAGCATATTCCACGCCAAGTGCTGGTGCTGGTGCAGCCGCAGGTGCTGGCACATAGCTTGGTTTAGGAGCGTTGTATCCTCCTCGAAGGCTTGGCTTCGGTTTGGGGTAAACTCCTTCTACTATGGTATTTTGGGGGTGTTCGGGGGTTCTTCTGACTGGCCTAGGATTGCTGCGGACCGGCTTGGGTGCCTTCGGAACAACCTTTGGCAGTTCGGGTAGAGGATAAGATGGCTCCTTTGCTGAGGGGATGCTTTCCGATGCCTTTTTAGGAGAAGTTGTCAGTTTCTTGGATTCAAATCGTGGTATCCGAGTGGTTGGTTTGGCTGAGGATACCTTTTCTGTGTAAACGGGAAGGTCATCTTCATCCTCTACCCCTGCGATAGGGTAGCTGACCACAGCGGAGATTAACAGCAAAGATACAAATACCTGTAAGATTTCAATAATGGTTTTAGCAACATGGATCGTTATGTCCTCTACTTCCAGCATTTATAACAAGTATTTGATTCTATTCAAACACATTAGCCTTTCCTTAGTGGAGCGATTAGTTAGACAGTATGCATGCAGGCTTACGATACGATACAAGTTGCTTCGTTATTTTATTATTAAATATAATAACTTGAATCATTTATATAAAATAAATTTAAAATCCATTTTATTTTTCACATGAAAGGGCGACAGATCTGTAAAATAAAAATAAAAGAAAAGGATTTATATGAAAAGCATTTTCGAGTTAATCCTCCTGTCTACAAAATGAAATCAAATTGAATCATTTATATTAAATTGTTTGTAAAAAAATTCATTGTATTTATATTAATATTAATAGTAGTATAATATTTAGTAATGTAACGCCAGGAAATAAAATAAGGCAATCAATAAAAACTTCAAAATATTAATAATTTGACTTGAAGTAAATAAAAATTTAGTGTTAATTTTAGGATAAATATATCACTTTTAAGTATGATTTAATTATGAAATTTCTTTTCTATAAATTTCTTAGTTATAAGGAAAACACTAAAAATTATTTTTAAAGTCTATTGAAATCGTATAAAAATACTTTATTTAAAAAATATTACTCAAAGAAATTTTTAAATAAATAAAATCCTTATTATTATGTTAATCATATTTTGTGCAATTTATGATATTTAAAAATATATTACGCAGCTAAATAATTTGAGTAAGCAAGCAAAATTTTAAACATTAACAAAAGAGGTATGATGCTATCTTGTAAACACATTTCAAGATATTATTGTTTGAATATATGAAAAAATTTTAGGACTAGTGCTTGAATAACGAAAAATGAATAGTTTTTAACAACTAGGGTTTAAATAAACGGAAAAATTGCTCGAAGTTCAAACATAGTTAACTTTTACCAATACTATCATTTGAGATTTTTTTATGGTAATATGCAAATAAATATTTAATCTTATTAAATAATAATAAATAACAATTATAATAATAAATAACGAAAGTTTTTAAAAAACTTATAAATTAATTGAAAGAAAATTCATTCTAAATAATATCATTTTTAGAAACTTATAATTTAATTCAAATAAAGTTCATGCTATTGAAAAATTAATTTATCTTAGCACTTATTATACTCAAATGCACAATCCCTACACATATGTCGCAGACGATATTTTTAAATCTATATTAAACTCAAATGCAGAACCCCTACACATATGTCGCAGACGATATTTTTAAATCCATATTATACTCAAATGCACAATCCCTACACATATGTTGCAGACGATA